>JAQPPZ010011000.1:0-31779 GCA_028583015.1 Wollemia nobilis
AATTTGAGGCATGTATTTCTTGTGCTATGGAATGGATAGTGTTACTGCCAATATGATGCATTGTATATCTTATAAAATTGAGGATTTTGGCCTAATATTTGTATATTATGCAATACTAAGAACTAAAACAAGAATATCAAAGAGTATGACATGATAAAATTGCTATTTTTATCAAGATCTTACTACCAAAGGATGGTATAGAAATTGATAAAGCTTTCTAAAAACCTCCCTCATTCTTCTATTAAAAAAAATAGACCTGATGAATATGCTTTTCAGTTGCTTCAGGGAGATTATTTAAATGTCCCTTGAGTCATTAGATATTTTTATTTTTTTGGAGACACATCATGTGATTGTCGAGAGTTTTTTTATTGACGATTGTATTGATATTTTTTGTTTAAAGGATCTATGTTGAGGTGGAGTCCAAGGATATTGAGTCATATTTGGGTATTGGATAAAGGTTTTTTTGGTAAGCTATGTTTTGTATAAGAATTTGTGCCTAACTATGGATTCCATTATTTTTACCTATTTGCCAACTAATTTGTATACCCCTTGTTTCTATGTTATTATTGATTGTTAGTTTTTTGTCAACATTTTTATTTGAATACTATATAAGGATCTCTATGGGATAACCAATTGTGGAGGTTTTTAGTACTATATTTTAATTCAATATGCTAAATTCTCCTACAAGCACGTTTTATTCAACAACTTAAGTATAGGGGCAATAAATAATATAACAATGAAAACTTACATATACATCTTACTAGTATCCTAAGTAGATATAGTTGTGTAATATGATATTGTAGAAGCCATGCAAAGAGTAACTAATACTGTACCTTATGGATGCCTTGAATACTATGTCTTAATTACTCTATTAAATCTAATATAACCAAAAGACTACTAATATCTATATGTGAAGTAAATTTTTAAGGTTTAAAAGCATTACGCATATCACACTACCTCATAATTCTCTACTAACCAATTATGTATGGGAAGAGACATTCACGTTGTATTATCCATTTATGAGGCATACATCTCATACCCCTATTTGGATTTGAATCTTGGACATCTTATCTATAGTACCCAAGCCTTTACTATATCAAACCTTTAGTGATTTCTTACTAAACTATTTTTCCAAGAGAAAGCAAAGTGTACACAAACAAGCACAAAGAAACATTCGATCAAAAGGTTCGAGGGTTAGAGGGCAAGTCTCATATACAAGTGAAGTAAGCCGTGTTCAAAGGTTGAAATTTTCTCATTAACTCTTAACTTCTGAGATGAAAAGTAAAAAAGTTTAACTTGAGAGGTCTCATGGTAAAAAGGTCTTAGATAAAAGTTTCTAGGTTCTAAATTATTAACCTGTGATGAAACTCAAGAAGAAAACACTTTTGCCCAAAATCAAAATTACATAGGTGTGCAATATTTTGGAAGTATCGTCCTTGCCTACAAAAGAATATTGTATCCCCTTTCAAAGTACAATACTGTAAATAGTAAAGATATAGTAGAAGCAACCTAAGGATTTGGAAGTTAATTGAAGAAATATTCTACACCTAAATTATGAAAAACTTCTAAAAATTGTTGGATGAAAAATGATGAGTATTTCCTTGTTTCATTCAAAGTGTTCACAAAACTATCACAGGCATCTAGACCCAAACTAGAGACCTCGCAGGAGACCAACTTAAATAAAGATATAAACTGCACACTGTACATCACCATATTGAAGTCTCTATATGAGTTTCGGAGGGAAACTCTCTTTTGTAATCTATAAATAGTAGGTATAGCTTTAGTATTGTAAAGGATCGATAAGTTTACATTTATAATATTTTGTAAGATTTTCTTTCATTTCTTTCTATAGAGCAATCAACTTTGAGTGGTTTGTGGGTAAATCAAGCCCCTTGATTTTGGCATAATCCTTAAAAACACACGTGTATATATATATATATATATATATATATATATATATATACATATATATATATATATATACATATATATGTATATATATATATATATATATATATATATATATATATATATATATATATATATATATTGACGTTTATAATAGTTACTTTCAATGTTTATTGGGTTGTTTTCCCTACACAACTATATTTTGTATGTGTGGCAGTATGTGTTTGTAATTATAACTCAAAATTCGAGTTTTATTTGTGGTATGTGCATACATATAGAGACTTATATCAATTTTTTGGACTAACCATTTATGGCTCTCATGTTGGTCCATCTCATACATGGGCATATGTTGATAACTATGACTAATAAATGTTGAGTGAAGTGTTCTCCAATGTGGCATACGCCTTCATGCCTATTATGTAAAGATCTGGTATATCTTTCGTATACTCTGTCTGTAGCTTCTGTTTTTCTTTTGTTTATGCTGTGTTTATTTTCATCTCTTATCCCTTTTCTCCTTTTTTTTGTTTAAGTGTGACCTAAAGATTACACTTCAAAGAAGGAACCAAAATTAAAAAAAAAAATATTCTTTGGAGGCCCTCATTGTGTTTCTTATATATGTGCAATTACAGATTAATTGTGGAGATAATTAGAGGACAACAAAATTATAATATAGAGATGGTTAGTAAAGTAACTTTTACTTAACTATGAGCATTGTGTATATTTCAAATCACCATATACCCCACTCATCCCATGTGGCAAAGGTACTTGTGTTCTATTGTCTACTCATGATGGGGAGCATATATGGCCTTTCCTTTTTTATTCAAATCTATACCTTCCCATTCAGATTACCTCGTTTATTTAAATTAGGTGCTATGTTTAAAAATGTGCATTGAATTAATATTTTAAAACATAAAAAGATATTATAATAATAACCCATACACATACAGTATTCAAAGTATATATGTGTGAGTACTTTTCTATCCCATTTTGAAACTAAAATCACTCTTAGGTTATAAGTATTAGCCAACATTCTCATGGATTTTAAAGAAAGGAAAAGTTGATAAATCGGTAGAAACAAAGCCAACACTATGATACCCTCATCCCTATTATGTGGGAAATAAATAGTAGAGGTGAAGAGGCTACATATATAATTGTAAGAAGAAAGTTGCATTTGCTTGTTTTGGGTGCTATCAGAGTTACCTAATTTATCAAGAGGAAGATAAGCGTAGGTTAATTTTTTCCTTATATCCTTTGGCTATCATCATCATAGGTATAAGGTACTTATTTCATGTAGGAAAATAAAGTCATCTTCTGATTTTGTCTCCAGATTATCGTTGCTTCTTGGGGTTCTTTTTATGCCATTGATGTGACTATACATTGTTATTATTAAATAAATGAGGTTGCTATATCATGTAATAAGTGTATCAGAATGTGATTTTGATTTTGTTGAGCTGCTGCCTTTAATATCATATTATTGATAATTGAAGATCTAATCCACCCTGGTGTGGAAGGGAGAACAAACAATATACAAAGCAACTAGTTCTCATGAAATAGATTTCAATATTAGTTAGATGGTTATTTTCGTCTGAATATTTTGGATTTTGGTCAGTAACTTTGCTTTTATCCCATGTTATCTAAGGAGAGGTTGATGTTTGTCTTACAACCTTGATAATTTAATTTTGTAACTTGTGGTTAAATTTCATGTCCTTCTTTTCACTACTACAAAAAAGAACTATATAAGACTCATCACAAATCATTATTTGAGACATCAAATGTAAGTTTGAATTTCAATTCCAATATATCTACATAGATGAATTCACCTTCCACCTCTTTACCCGCAACACTTCAAAACTTAAAATACATTTTACCATTTATTCACAAACTAATATTATATCTTTTCATTTACATTTTTGAAAGTAACCTATTATAAGTATTATTGACTTTGTTAACTCATAAATTTCATGATGCTAAAACTTGTCATACATATTTACAGGTTAAACAGACTAAGTTCGGATACTGCTAGCTAGTGGGGACCAAGATTCTGGAATGCTGGCCCCAAGCCCATGATTTACATTTACAAGCAAATATTCATGCCCCAAATATCGCTTGTTACGAGTTTTTTGTGGGAGTTAGGTTTCAAATAAAGGGCATTTAGAGATTTACCCCAGAAAATCTATGTTTTGGTGTGTTGATTCGATAATCACCTAGGTTTCTGATATCTAAGATAGAATCCAAAAGAGATGTCACGAAATGCAAAATAAATACAAGGCAAAGCAAATGTGACTGAATTTGGTATACTTCTTTGATTTTTGTGAGAACTAAGTTGGAATATTTTACAAAAAAAGTTATTATTAAACAAAACCTTATTTTCAAATAAGGGCTCAGATATTAGATGCAATCATAAATGTAAGACTCATCCCTAAGAATGGTGTTTATAAATGTTTTTCAAATTAAATAATTATAAGATAAAAACACAAAAGAAGAAAATCTAAATTTTATCTCTCTGTTCCTGCATGTTATCTTAAGTGCTGTGGATAAATAAATTTCTTACCCTAGGGATGTGGTATTGTGTGATTGTAGGAGAATATATAATGTTCACGATGAGGTATGCTTTCAGGTCTTTTTTCCTCGGATCTAACTATATAGCATTTTACACAGATTTTATGAAAGAGAAGTTGATCTAGTCGCTGCAGCTCCTCTCAATTATGAAAGCAAGTACATCAACATTCAACATTTATTTAGTCACTAAAATAGGTGGAGGATGTAGAGGTTTCCAGAAATATATATGTGATCATGTCTTTGAGACTCAGCTATCACTATTTTAGAGGTATGTTAATAGTGGCTTGGCAAATACATAGATGATTTTGAGGCCAAATAATTCAAATTGGGGCGTGGAGTAATTCAGTAAGAGGGCATCCAAGATGGGGTAGAGGATGATTCGTTTAGGGAGGTATAGGTGAGTTGGCCCAAGCCTGCAATCCGGTGGATTATCATCCTACTTAGACAGGATGGAGGTGTACAAATCAATCCAAGCCCAAGGTAGCCTGTCTCATACGAGATCTCCCAAATATGGGTAAACATTGCATAGGAGATAAAAGAGAGATGGAGGAAGATGTGGAAATCAACCCAGTCCTCCTACCTTGGTCCCTAGATGAGGATGGAATGATCCTCTAGTGATTCATCCTAGTATAGATGATATGGGAGCTTCTCTTGCATACAAATAGTGGTACTGGGGTGTTCGCCCATAAATACTAACACCAACCCCACCTAGATGAGGGCCTAGGTCATTTATGAGGAGGTGATAAATGGAGAGAGCTCAGAGAGTTTTTAATGTTTCTCCATTGATATCCTTTCCCCCATCCTAAGGAGATAACATAAGAGCATGCTCTAACAAGATGGAAAGAGGATATGGATACCTAATAGATATTCATCATGCAATGGAAGTTTAACACCATTATATTACTCTAGATTGCTTGATTTGAGGTACCAAAATGAAGGTTATTGTCTGTATAATCTCTGCAGCTTACTAAAGAGAGACAGCTGAAAACAAATCAGCTCAAATATCCCAGATTGGATATCACTGAGTTTAGGAGAATGAGTGGCGGGCTCAACTGCCATCCCAGAGAAATAAAATCTGCACAGCGACAGACGCAATTCCAGCCCTAATGGCACACTAGAGAGACAAGGCGGAGAGAGACATGGCATAAGACAAAGACACGAGCGCGTCAGACCATGAGAGTCCCGCCCACCCGCAAAATGGTCGATCGCCTGTAATACTCCCGAGATGGAGCCAGGGTGAGGAGGACATGGTTACCACCACATGCCTATCATCTGCACTCCTGCAGAGTGAGACAGCCTCATCTCACGCACTCTTCCAGGTCTCAGGCTCGAGTGGTCTACTGCTCTGAAGCTCACCAACCGGCCAGGGACCAACGCAGAAATTACTTCATTTCTAATAAGGCAATTTCAATAAAAAATATTTTTAACTGCCAGATTACAAAATGGTCGTCTGCCACTTTGGTTACAAAAATATTGGTCGCACACTCTAAAAAGATTTTCAATCAGTTAGGATCTACAAAGAGTTTATAATATTTTATATGCTGAGAATTATCTAGATAAAAAATATAAAAAGATGAAATTTTAATCAGATTTTACACAATTATTAGTTGTTCCTTAGATATGACTAAATGTTTATCTATTAGCACCTTACAGTGTTTCCTAAATTGATGAAGAAGGCACCCTCCCAAATTTGATTTTTCATATTAAAATCTTCTAAAATAAACATCCACTAAGAAACACCCTCAGGTTTTACAAAAATGACTCAAGTTCACTCAGTCTCTCCCTCTCCACTTCTCCCTCTGTTTCAACTCACTGCTCACATCTATTACAACTTTCTGAGTTTCTTTTGGTATCAAGGCCTCAACCCTCCCATATTAATAATGACCCACCTGCTAATAAACAAATCTAAACTCTTAAACTGGCTTCTACCAGTTAATAATTTTTCTCTGACTTGGCATAAATTTCACCTGCCATGAATAATTGAATTAATAGGGTCTTTGACCACAACGTCATTAAGTCGTATAATTCACACAATCGCTGATTTTTCCGCGAAATGGTCCACGGCCCACGGCTTGCTTTGGCTACGCAGCCATTTTCGCATCGACGCTTCCGCCATAATATCACTTAGCGAATTTCATCGCCTTGAGCTTTACCGGCCGGATATCGCGACATGTCGATATCGCCCATAATCACCACGCTTCGTTTCTGAGATTTTCCGGTCATCACCAGCTATGATATCGCGACGTCGTAACATTTGCGATTATTTCGCTTCCAAGTCTCACGCCCGCTTTCTTTTTTGTCATGATCGCGATCGCTTTCTCCTTTAGTTCCTTCGCGCTGTTTTTCGCTTCTGAGCCCACACATTCTGCTTTGCTTCCACACCCGACGCCAATGAAACTGCCCCTCGCCCACTTCTAAATCATGACTTTAACATCGACATCGCGATATCAGCACGTAAATCCTAAGCCCACTTTGTGCACCTCTGTCGTCCCAGATATTTACAAACCGCGTCACTTTGCACCCCTTTGCTGCCTGATGATCACACCGGTCGTCGCGACATTTGAATGCAAATCGCTTGCCACTTTGTACCCCTTTGTTGTCGCTGATATCGCGACGTCGCGATATCGCGACAAAATTGCCGCTTTCACTTTGCAATTTCCATATTGCGACATTACTAAGCAAAACGCGCTCACCCACTTTGCACCTCCCATTCAAGTCGCGAGACGTGACGCTGCCGAGACGCCATTGCCGCCATATCTCGGCGGATTTCTCACTTCTAAAGAAAGATATTCATAAAACACAATTTTTAGAAAAAAATGTTGATGTTAGATTGCCCTACTGTCCGTTTGATGCCCCCATCAACTCGGGGCAAATGGAGGCTAATCACTGCACTGTTGCCTGGTCCGGCCCTGTAACAACCCAAACGTGCACCCGCCTTGCACGTTTAAACTCATCTCCTAGCAAAACATTTTTCCGCTTTTCACTACACAAATTTTGGCATCATTGCACACCCCTGGCCCACTCTATTGTTTTAATCTATGAAGACTCCATATTTCATCAAGGAGTACTAATATTTGTACGACCACCATGCATCAGATCATCACCATTATGGCCTCTAACAACTATCATGATCCATTGTGAAGATCACAGACTCCATCTCCTGGTACTCTAATACGAATCCCAGATCAAGCAACCTGCTCACGGACCCATGCTCTCCTGTGGTCCTTCCGTAACCATTTTAAATCCTATATGGGACGTGTGTGTCTCCTTCTTCCAAATTTGCAACTTTATACAACCATATCCTCAGAGACTCAAATATCCCGCACTCCCATTGTCTATAATAACATTACGTACTTCTGTCTTGACTTTGCAACTGTAAAGTAGCTCGCCTCTCTTCCGCTCTGCTTATTCTTCTCAATCAGATGGTTCTCCTCACGTATCATTGCTCCTTTCTCACTTTCTTTCTTAATGTCTCTATTCATGATCTTCCTCCGCTTATTGTGCCAGTTCTGGCAGACCTAATTTGTTTTGTCTCACTCTCTCTCGGCTGGGGACACTCATATGCCCGCTGTCCCTCTTCCATAAAGTGGGAAACATGTTCCCCAAACACTTCTCTTCCATACCCACGTCCCGCATCTACCTCTTTCCCCTTTGGGTAGCTATTGTTTTGAACTTGGCAGCTTGGGTTCTGCATCATTCTTCCCGATCCTCCGCGGCCGTTAACCTCTTCTTTCTTCTCTCTTTTCCCTTCCTTTTCTTCCACCAGCCTTTCCTCCCATGCCCTTCCTTTTTTGCTTGCTCTCAAACCTTTCCCTTGTTCAGCTTTTATTCAACTCTGAGAGCAACCGGTAAGCATCTTCAATGGTGCTCACCCAAACTAAGCCTAACTCTTTCCCCAATACCGGGTCTCAACCCATTAATATAACGGCCACCTTCTCCTTGCTTGCTTCTAAATGGCCGCTCGATGGAGATTTTATAAAACTCATCCGTATATTCTCTGATAGTTTTATTCATCCGTCTCAAACCCTCGCATTTTTCTCAAGAGTTCCAACTCGTAATTTGGTTTGAATAAACTATCTTTTAATTTTTCTACCATCCTGCTCCTATCTTTATCCATCCCTTTTCCCTCTCTCCTGCTCCGCTCCATCCCGTACTTTCCACCATATGCTCGGTATGACCTTAATTTTGCCTAGCTAATCTAATTTCCTGGATCTTCAACTTCTTCACTCGGGTTATCTCTTCCATCATTGATCCAACATCAATCTCTCTGATCCAAGTTCCCGTAATACGTGGAAACTTCCATCTTCGGCCCCTCTAACTGGGACATGGCTTTGTACACCCGCTTATGCCGAATCTACAACTTCCTTCTTCTCTTCCACCGATTTTCTCTTTCTTCATCCTTCACTTCGTCTTCACTGTCTCAGATCTCTTCTTGGTCTGTCCCTCGCGTTAGCTCTTCCTGCAGCCCGAACTTGCCGCCGTAGCTCCAAAATCTTCTCACACGGCTGCTCTCTCCCCACCAACCGTTTCTGTTCGAAGGGCTTTATCACTTCTCTACGAGCTGCCCACAAACATCTTGTAATCATTATCCTTTCACGATTCACATGTATAATTTGTGAACTTCTGGGCTCATGTCATCGATGGCGTATAAGAGATTTTCACAAAATTCGAATTTTTCATTAAAATATTTTGTTAATAAATACATACATCAAAATAAAAATAGCCCACAGTGCTTTACAAAGGACCAAGCTCGAGCCTCTGGTCTTCTCTCCCCGTACTCCGTCTCCCCGTTTCTCTAACCCGCCACCACGATCTATTATAACCTCTTTGTGCTTGAACAGGCCTCGACCCTCTCCCATTAATGACCCAATTGCGTGAATAAATAAATGAAACCCGTAGTAACTCCGCCCCCTATCGCAGTCATCAATTTCTCCTAATTTGCCAACCCTTTGATCCGCCACAAAGCACGTATTTAATAGGGTCCTTCACTCGTAAATCGTCACTTTCTTAGAATATCCACCCGTAGAACTTTGCCCTTTTCCCATGCGTATGAAGGCCCACGTGTCCATTTCGATTTGCTTTCTTCCCGGCCGCGTGTTTATTTCTCATCCTGATTTTTCGCCGCGAGACGTAACATGTCACGAGACGCGACGTAATTTCACTCGGCAGGCCCTCCTCAAGGTCGTCTCCTCGGCCGCGATATCGCGACATGTCGTGATATCGCGACGTAATTCCTCGGCCGCCTTCCTCTACTCTTGATTTTGGTCGCGATATCGTGACGTCGCGATATCGCGACATCGCGACCGTTTCGCTCCAAGTCCTTGCCCAGCTTCTTGTCGATATCATGACCGTTTCTCCCTAGTCCTTCGCTACTGTGTTTTTTGCTTTCGTAGCCCACATCTTGAGCCTTGCTTTCCACCCGATGCTCGGGTGCAAACCGCCGCCCGTCTCACTTCACAACCGTTGTCGCGATATCAGCGACGTCATGATATCGCGATAAATCGCCGCTCGTCAGACCTCTTTTGTCATTACCATATTGCGACGCCGTGATATCGCAGCAAAATCACGCTTCACTTTGCACTCCTATTTACAATGCGAGTATCGCTAAGAAATCGCTGGCTTTCTACTTTGTAATTTCTTTGTTATCACGATATCGTGACCTCGCGATATCATGACAAACCGCCGTCACTTTGCACTATTGGTGTTGTGATATCGCCATAGACTGCGCCACGAAGTATCGCTAGTTGGCGTTGATTTTCACTTTGTAAAGAAAAAAGATTCTCAAACACAATTTTAGAAAAAGGTCGATGTTAGATTGCTCATTGCTGCCGGACAAGCCTTCAGATTATAAACATATTAATTTAATATAATAAAGAAAGAAGATTTTGAGTCAAATGTATGTCTAATAAAAACAATGGTAAAATAAGCATAATTAATTATCAACAAAATAAAGGCTAATTAATACATTCAAATCATGTAATATGTAAATATACAACATATATACAATTGAACCAAGTAAACATTCGTAGGCAATGATTTGTATCAATTTTAAGATATTTTACAATTTAGAGTCTCAGAATGCTCAATCATTGATAAAATACAAATTAATCCTTCTGCCCAAATAATGTAACAGAGGAACCTCCATTCTTAATCCTGCTTTCTGTAAGAATATATTGTTTGTGTGTTATTCAAGCTTTCAACCAATTGCTATGAGGCCATCTAAGAAATTTTGATTGGTATATCTTAGTGTGTAAATAAAGGGTACTCTAAGTATATTTCTAGGAAAAAATACCTATGCAAAAATTTCTAGATCCATTCTTATTTGTAGGAGTCCTTATAGCTTTAGTGTGTGCCCTATTTTGTTGCTGTTTGGAGTTCTATCTAGACCCTCCACTGCTTTGTCATCATTCTTTTCTTTGATCAGTCCTGGTGCTACAACAAAATTATAGTTGTTGTGAGTTGTACTACTTTCGTGGGATCCCTTCAAAGCCCTCTTCAAATTTATGTTTAGGTGTGATACTCCGAATGTATTAGAGGTTGGTCCTGGGCCCAATATGTCCCGCCTTATCTTTATTTTTGGCTTTTTGACTATTTAGCTTGTGGATCCCCACTCGCCTGTTGACAACTATGATTGGTTTTACTATATTTTTTTTAGCTTTATTTTTTTCAGCTTGACTCATACCAAGCAGGTCAAACAGCTATTTGTATCCAAACTTTAGTGGAAAATGAGTCTATGACTTTAATTCTATCGACCAATTTCGTGAGATCTGCTTGATTTTGTTATCTTCTATTTCAGACTTGTTGTCCTTAAAATGTAAGGATCGTGATCGGGATATCTTTCTGACAAACTAATAATATGTTGAATGATGTTTTCTAACTGCCTCATATGTTGGTCGTGTTATCTAAAATCATGTATTACTATTGAAGTTAGTTTTTCTCAAAATTCTTTTAAAGTGAATGTCTGCAAATGGCCTCAACCTATTTTTTCTTCATTTATCCTCGCCGGTGCCCGTACCTCTAGATCTCAATCCACCCAAAGGATCCTTTCATTGATGGAAAGAGTTACCTTCAGAACTCTCCATATTGGCACCTAAATTTCGCCTAATGAAATGATATTTAATGCTTCTTATCTATTCATATAATTTTCTCTACATGGCAAAAACGGACTCATGGGTTGTTAATCCTTTGATATCTATATATTCTACCAATGTTTCTAAGTATCTTTTGATCCCTTATTACCAGAATGAATTTGATAATCTTTATTACAGTGTTCTTTTAACTGCAAAATCATCTTTTCTTTGTAATTTTTAACAAAAATTAAATTACTAAAAGTTTAGGCTGACTAAATCTAAGATATCTCTGTTTTATTTCACTACCATACTTCACTTGGTAATTTTTTCTCTAACTGCGTACCGCTAGCCAGCAATCTTGTCATTAGGGCTTAATTACTTTTGTAAAGGCTCTTCTACCTAAATTAAGTATGAGATTGATCTGGACCTTATGCTATTTTTCTAGAGGATTTTCCCGGTGCATTGCGATCGTCAGCTTCCCTGTTGTTTTATCCATTTTGCAAGATGTGTGCAATTTTTGTTTCATTGATATTTTTGTGGACCGTATCAGATCGGCACACATGGTGGATCGTTACGCATCTACCATGCGCTTAAAAGAATTTACTAATGGTGAATTTTCCAACATTTTCAACTTATATTACATAGGTCATTGGATGAGAAATCAATAACTAACATAACTTGGGAGAAACTCTTAGCAGGCAAGCCACAGACAACACATTGTTTGGCTGCATAAGACTTACTCTGCTTTTCCATTGTCATAATAATCTCTTTATATCCTTCAATTTTGTAAATCAAAACTAATTGTTTATTAGAGGAATCTACAATGTGGTGTTTCTTGATCTGCTACGTACTCGCCTTCTCTATATGTTGAGGTCTGTCATGGTGATTCCAAAGGTTAGATACTCCAGATAGGGAATACAATACTAAGGTGGCCAGACGTCATGATGTAACAACTACGATTTTGTCATATGAGGATTTATTAGTAATGATGGTGGAACTATCTTCTTTATTAGGAGTTATTAGGTATTGATGTAACACCATTTTATTGTAAAAGTTGCTACTAGTGGTGGTGAGAAATAGAGTATATGAAAAGTTATATAACAGAAGGAAGAATACTAGCGCTATCTTTGTAAGTCCTGGTCTATGGTGGATTTGGAGATCTTGGTGGAGGTCTTTCCCAATACATACTGGTATATGTTAATTTCTACCTCAAGGATATTATATAACTTTATTTATTACTATGGATTATGTTTTTCTGTGGAATGACTTCCTTTAATGTATGCTGATACCTCAAAGGCTAAGGAATGATTTCTATGAATAGAGGAGATGGTTATGGGACTTACAGTGAGAGCAAAAAAATTATAAAAGTGAAAAGGTTGTTTTTTTACAGATCCAGGGAACATTTGTCAAAGAAAACATCATCATATATTGAGAAGTGGGCAAAAAAGGTTTTTTTTTTAGCAGTCACTTTATATATTTCCTTAGAACATCATGTAGATATTTTTGAGTACTGTTAAGGTAAGATAAGACTACTCATTTGTTAAATTTTGATATCTACGAGAAAGCAGTGTATAAAATGAAGTTGAGATATTTGTATTTTACATTTTATTACGTAAATGTTTTTCAAAAGAAAAAATCATATTATTAAAGTTTTTAGAATCATGTTTAGAATAATTTTTTTTGCACCAACATGTAGATTACTTTGAGTACCACAAAATAACTACTGTTAAATCTGCTAAGTATTAAGGTTACTTTACAACTATTGGAAAGCTGGCTTTGATATTTATGCTTTTTGGGGAAGGAAAAATCATAAAAAGAGAAGAAAATTCATAACCAATTTGGGTAAGTCAATCACCACATTGTTCGTTTTCAGTTTGTTTTAGCAGCATGAATAAAATGAGATCTCAAAATGTACTAGTTTTTGAGAATTTTTGAAGGTCGAAACCCAGAATCCCGGTCTCAAAAAAAATCTGGAGTTGTCAATATTCACTATAGGCAAAGTATAGGATAAGCAGGAGCAATGGGTGGAAACTTTATAAGTCTTCAAGAAAGATACTACATAATTTAATGAGATGTGAGTCATGAGTATTTATTTTACAAAGGGAAGCTGACTATTTCAGTAAGGACTTTGCTAATGCTCATGTTAATCCTGTATATATACACATGGGGAAGAAGTGAAGTTGTATTTTTAAGCAAACAAGAATCTATAAAGAAAATAATAATAATATAAATAAGGAAAGAAAATAAAGACATTCTGGTATCCGATAGAGCAAGAATGGTTAAAAATGAATGTAAAAATTTTTATTTTACAAAGTTCATGGTCATTGCTCTAAGAAAAGAAACACAAAATATTGTCTTCTATAAACCCTAATAAAACAAACATATAACTTGACTAGGACTTTGCTGAAGGTTTAGTTTGTAGGTTCCAACAACAAAAAGAAGAATTGAGCAAAATGAGATTGGTATGTTTGGATTTCTAAGATTTAAATATCACACCACACATGTTTACATTTAGATTTTCATGCTATTGAGTATTATAATGCAAAATGTATTTTTATTCTTATAATCTTTTTGTTTGCATTCATATCAAGATGCTATTAATATTAATGCAAGAAATAAGTTCATGAGTTTTGGTGGTATAGAAAAATATAATAAATAGAAGATATTTCTTAATAAGGATGAAGTGAAGCAGACAGGGAAAACAAGAAACTGTCAAGAGAAGCAAAATAACTCAAAACAGTAATTTTAGCATGAGACAAATAGCAAAATAAAGCAAAGTAAAAAACATGGACAAACTAAACTAGAGATAAGCAAGAAAGAAGAGTAAAAAAGTAGAAATATCGCTGTTGTTGTAGATATCGCCACCTACACCATCAGAATAGCAACAATGTTGGAGGTATGGATTAAGGAAACAATATTGTGGTTCTACATGGAATCAGAAGGGTACCAACTATGGCACTATTTGGTAAAGAAAGAATAGTGACTATGGGTTTTGAAGTGGTGTAGCTACATCAAGGAAAAAATAGACCCATCATTTGAATTATCAAAGTAGATCAACAAAAGTGTGGAGCCAACTAAGCAGTTCTAGATACTCAAGTGGCAAAATGGCATACCAACATCGATAAAGACCCCTACTAATCATAGTTTCACTAGGATGGATGGATGGATGGATGATCGATATTGGTACTAGTTCCCAAAATTACTCCAAAGATCATATTACTTAGATTTCTTATATTTTACATGAAACATTTTGTACTATCGCAGAATGTTGGATACCCAGGTGGATAGGAGTATGGGCAAAGCAAGTGGTAAGAGACATTATGATGTAAAACTGTTATTTTATTGTAAGTAAGAGTTATTAGTAATGATGAATTAGTAATGATATAATTGTTACTTTATTAGGAATTATTAGAAGGATGAGTTAGTAATGTAAAAACAATTACTTTATTGTAAAATTTACTAGGAAGCAGGTGGAAACAGAGTCTATATAAAGGTAGGAGGAGTAAGGAAGGATACAAGTACTTTTGGCAGAAGTCTTAGCCTCATAGATTTGGATATCTTGTCGATGGTTCCTTCCAATATGAGCATTGTATAGTATTTTCCTTAATATGATCAATCTCTATTTTATTGTGTGATTGTTGGCTGTGGAATTCATTTGTGGATGTGTCACGTTTGATAATTGTGCATATTGGTGAATGATTTCTATTAATGAAAAGATATGTTCATAACAGTGCATTTTTTGACTACCTTTACATAATACCTTTTCTCTAGAAACCACTATCCATTGTGGATTTGAAAAATGGACAGACCATATGGGCTTAGGGATTTTTGTGATCCTCTTAGCTCCTCGAATCAATGCCTATCATTGATCAAATATAAAATGGTCTATGTGGCATTAGAATTTTATTGGGACCCCTCACACAAAAATAATAATCATCATAGATGGAAAAAATCAACAATGCACCTGGTTTCAAAATCTTGCCACCCCTTTTACAAGTAAAATCAACACCCATTGTAGATTGCAAAATCGATGGTGCATTTTATATTCGCTTTCCCTCTTTCATTGGTTTGCTTTACGCTAAGGCTAACTTACAAAATTTGGCCAAGGTAAAATTATTTTCAAGTGTAGTGAAATTCATTATAGTCATCCTCTATTATGCTTTAGAAGAGGAGAGGAGGGGTATTAATGTGGAATTAAATTCCATCATAGCAATAAGCCATTGGAAATAAACAACTTGTATAAGAAGAGCATCACAATGATGTTGTATAAAGATGCATGATAATTATGATCATCCTCTTTTATGCTTTAGAAAAAGTTATTCTTGACAAGGGTTATGACCAATATTTGTAAATTATTTGTTTCATAGTATTTAGTTTGAGGCGTGCATTTCTTACCATGGGATGCAGATAGTACTCAACATAGTTATTATGATGCATTGTAGTATCTATAAAATGGAGTGATTTTATTTAATAATTTGTATACTTGTGCAATAGTCATGAACTAAACAGCCCAGAATATCAAGAGTATGGACATGATAAACATTGTTATTTTTATCAAGCTCTACAAGTCATGCTGGGATAAGGGAGAAAATGAGCAAGTGTTATAAAACCTCATTCTTTCTATTCAAAAAAATTAGACCTGATGAATATGTTTGGAAGTTCGTTTTGTGAGATTCTTTAATGTGCCTCCTAGCTATTTAGATATTTGTTAGTTTTCGGGAGACACACCACATGTGTGATTGTCTCCGTAGAATTTTTTATTGACTATTGTATTATATTTTTTGTTTAAAGGATCTATGCTATTGAGGTGGAGTCTGGCTAATCTCTGAGTCATATTTGGTATTGGGATAAAGGTTTTGTTGGTCAACTATTTTTTGTATAAGAATTTAGCCATTAATGATTCCATTGTTAGTTTTTTCCTATTTACCAACTAATTTGCATACCCCTTGTTTCTATGTTATTCTTTATTGTTATTTGTTTGTCAATATTTTTATTTGTATACTATATAAGGATATCTATGTGATAACCAATTGTGGAGGCTTTAGTACTATATTTTACTCGAACACAAATTCTTACAAGTTAATGCTTTGGCTCAACAACTTAAGGAGTAGGGGCAATATTATCTAGATGACAATGACAAACTTTACATTATTACCCTTTTAATAAAGATCCTTGGCAAATAAGGCTGGTTGTAATATGATATTGTAGGTAAAGCCACAAGATATATTCTAAGAATTTTTTTCAAAAAATAATTATGATCAAGAATTCGTACTATCAAGGCTCAATTTGGAGATTCAACAAGCTTTAATGAATTCATTCTAAAAGTTTCACGTAATTTTTAAGTAAATTTATATGGTTTACAATATTAAATATGACTTATCAAGTTTTGTTTAGTTGTTTATGTTGAGGTTTAAATGTTTTAATATTTCTTTTATGCATTCTTAATATAAAAAAATAAATATATAATTTTCTATTTGAAGAAACATCAAATATCTAAATAATTAATAAGATTGTAAAATGGTTAGATAGAAATAGGCATGCAAGATTTGGACAAATTAAAATAGAGAGAACTAGAATAAAGAAATATCAAAATCACTGTATTCAATATGTTTTGAATTTCACAAAAATCATTGTATCAAAAAAAGTTTGAATTTCAATTCAAATATGTTTACATAGATAAACTCATCTTCTACCTCTTTATATGTACCACAAAATTAATAATAAATTTTATTATTTTCTCGTGCCAGTAACAATTTTATATTTGCTCTCTATTTCTTTGAGAAGCCAATATATTATTTTGATTATCTTGAAGTAGGCTATGTGGATTAGAGAAGTTGGGCATCATCAAGAGAAGACCTAGGTTCAAACTTCGTCGCTTATTATGCCTAATATGGAAATGTAATCAATTTGAGTTCATTGAGATGTTTTAATTTGATGATGATTTACCAACTCTAGCCATCTGGAGTTCCCATCACTTTGGGGCCTGATTTCATCAAGCAAGGTAGGGGTTATAGTAGCACCCAAGGATTTGACTTTACGGATAATGCAACCCTCGGAATTTGGGCTTGTTCAAAAGGGAAAAATAGTGCCAAGTCAATTCCTTTATGTATCATGGCCATACATATATATATACATATATAAGTATTTATATTTATATTTATATATTTATATTATATTGATTTGTTGACTCTAATTAAACCTACTATACATATTTATAGGTGAAGATTTCAAGTTGCTATTTTATTATATTAATTTATTTCTAAGTGTCCACTTTTGTATTTTTAATATGAATCATGTATGTTTTGCTATTTTTATTATTGAAACTATTTTGAAATCTAGTTAATACTAATCAATTAGTTCATGTGGAAGGATAAATGTTCTATGTAAAATTTGCTGATAAAAAAAGAAACAATTTTTAAAAAAATCATAGATTAAAAACTGATGCTTTTGTGTTTACATTTAAAAAACACAAAAATTAAATTAAATAATAAAAGTCCTATGGATATTGCAAATGGTTTATCCTTTTTCGAGAATGTCCAAGGTTCTAAATCATGAAATGGGTGAGTGGAGGGGATGGAGGTGCATGTATGGTTGTGTTTGGTACCTATTGATATATGGTTGTAGTTTAGCTCCTATTGATAAGTTCATTCTCCTCTTATAAGAGGTCTAGCTGGAACGATTTAGCCACCAATCCTATAAATCTATATAGATTTCACTCAAACAAATCTATAATATACCTTCCTTTTTAAAAAAAAAAACTAAATAAATAAAATATATTTTCAAGTCATAAATATAATAAAAATTTACAAACTATTGTATCCTAACAACTTTTTAAACCTATTTTTATGTCAATTATACACAAGTAATTCCAAAAATCAAAATAATATATAATTCAGATGGTTTTTCGTGACTTTGATTGTTAATCTTTTTTGAAAGTTCAGTTAATGCAGCTAAATATAGAAATCAGTCTTAAAAATTAGAGTTTAAAAATTAGAAATTATAAGTTGTAAAATTAGAAATGATCAATTTGCTTAAATAATACTAAATGCAAAAATTATAAAAACAATAATACAATAACTAAAATCTATGACATTCGAAAAAGAAACACAAATTTAAATAATTGATAGTAAATTTAAATTTTCTCATTAATTCAAATAAAACTGCTTCCTGAGTATCATACCTTCCTAATGGGCTTGGTTTGTGAGATGAGAATGGAACTTATTTCATCATATAAAGGATTATAATAAAGCTCTCACTCTTACCCCAATTGAGATGATAATTAAACTTCCGCTTCATTCTCAAATTAGGTTTACAATAATAATCATACTTAGAGCAAACTCAGAAGGTGCTCGTGTGCCTCAATTTTTAAATCTGTTAATGGAGTAAATCAAACAGTTCAAGTTTCAAAAGAGAAGAGTGAGTTTTTTAGGAAATAAACTCGTACAATAACTTAAAGTTTAAAAAATTAAACTATAAGCTGTACAACAACTTAAAGTTTAAATAAGTTAATCATAAGTTTAATAAATAAACCTAAAGTGAAACAACTAAAGTTTATAATTATTTAAACTTATAAAGCAATAAAACTAAAAAAGTTTAAAACTTTATAAGAGTTTAAAAGTTTAAAGAAATATAAACTAATAGTTAAATAAACTAAAATTTAATTAAAATTAAACTTGTAAAAGTTTTAAATTTTTTTATAAAAAGTTTTAATTAAATTACAATAGGTTTAAATTCCTTAAAATTCTAAATTTTTTAAAATTTTAGTTCATTCAAAATTGACTTCTCATCACTGCATTTCGTGTTTTCTTCAGGTTCTTCAAACAAACTCTATGAAAAGAATGTGTTCTAATGCGGGACTTGTTGACAAAGTCGAGCATGAGTCATAGTTTAGAAAATCCCCAAGTTAAGGACTTTATAGACACTCCACTCTAAGTCCATCAACTAACACAAGAGTCCCGCTTACCTCTTTTGCTCAATGCAAGTTGTCGAGTAGCACCTGTCTTCTGGGTTCTGAGAGATCTTCTCAAAACACTGAATAAGAAACTTCCTTCGGGATATCCCTTGAGCGTAACTCCTGATAGAGCAAATATCCAGTTGAGCATACCTGCATTTTGATCAGATTCCTCAAAGCATACCAAAGCCAAGTTCATTAACCACGTATGAGCTTTTTCCAGAAGCTGGTGTTAAGAATCGATTGGTATGTATTGATATATATCCAAAGGTTTCCCAAAGATATTTAGTTGTAAGAATACCTATTTCTCCTTTTAAAGTTGTAACTTTTAAAATAAAGATGTCACAAAAGTAGCTATGTTGTAGAGATGTAAAGGTGAAATTTTTTATTTTCTGATAAAAGCTTTCTTTGTGTAAGGCTTAGAAGAATCATCTGTTGATGGACTTTCATTTCTATTCCAAATCTCAAAGCATCGCCCACATAACGCCTGATAGTAGAGATGATGGAAAGAGAGTCATTAGTTTAACAATTTGCTTTCAAGTAATAAGAGAAGAGGCAAGTATATACCACTACAAAATTGTCGCGCACAGCAAGACTTTCCTAACTAAGACACTGCACGTCTAACCCAAATATGTTCATTGATGTCTCGCATGCGTCTAATGAAATCAATCAAAATGTGATCCAAATCGAATTTTGTGAAAATGTTAAGTGGATTCGAGACATGAAGCCCATCCTGTAATTAAAATGCTCGGATAAAGGGATTCCAGCTCTGTCGGCAGAAGAAGAGTGACAGCTTCAAAGCAGAGGCATTGATCCTTGACAGTAGAAGTCGAATCTTGCAAAGTGGATTCTTCTGCTTTGTGAGCACTGGAAGGAGGAGCTCATGGATTAATTTGGAGAGAGGCTCCAACATGTAGCCATTACAAGCACAAATCGGTCTCCCCATGATTTTTGTGTTGTGAATTTTTGGTAACATGTACAAGGCCCAAGCTCTCGATTTGGAGGCAGGAAACTTGGTAAGGAAATCTTTAATTCCCTTTAAAGATCTTAGCACGATCTATCTATCATACTTCCAAGTTTAACTTACATAAGTCTCCTGTGGATCTCCGACACTCGGAAGGTAAACACTCCTAGATCCGAGAGCCGGACAGTCCCTCAGTTTTATGGCTTTCCGAAGTCCGGTTCATGACCACCAAACCCAAGGTTTTTGTCACCTGGTTTGATGATGATGCTCTTATCTTTACGCAGTGTTTTTAATGCTTTAACTCCAAAAGTGGCAAGGACGCCCAATAATGTTGCTGTGATCTGCCATTCATTCTGAAGAAAGTGGTTTCAGCTTCTCTCACAAAGAACCAGCTCCTCATCAGGCCTGGCTGGCATCCAAAAAGGATTATGCGCTTGGAATGATATATAAACACACCCATAGGAAGGGGAGCAACCTTCGAGATCATCTTCAATGTTGGAGTCTGGATTCTTGGGGCCAAAATAAGCCCGAAGTCGTAAAGCACCTTACAAAAGCATGGGGAAACCCCAACTTCACACCATCCTGCTTGTCATGGAGGAGGACGAGGGACAAGGCTTCGATCCCGAAACCAAGCACCTTTCTTCAAACTCAAATTTTGTGAGGATAAATTGTGGATAGCAAAATTAGTTATCCCTCTACCAATCCTGAAATGAGTTTTCTTCTGAAAAAAAAAGAAAGAGAATATTTTTATTGGCATAAAATTTTCGGGTCAACTCAAAGAAACGCGTTTCTTGAGAACGGTATTGGGATGACGTTGAGAGTTCATCCTTGTCATGAGTGTTCATCCTATGTCGTGTTTATATCCTAAAGGCCTTTATGCTTAATGGTTGAGGATGCCCTGACGTCTTTTAGAAGGATCAAGATTTCCTTGATTTCCACAACTTGTTCTGTTTAACTTCTCATTTCTTGACGAATCGTCGCCCGCTTGTCCCTCTTGGTTGACCATGACTCCTTTTGTTACCGAGTTCCCACGTTGTCCAGCAATTGTCAGCAACATTTGGAGGGTCTTTTGGACCTTGCCCTATGGTACTCAGGCCTGGTATGGCTTTCCTAGCCAATACTGGCTATCCAGTCCTATTTTTGGCTAATATATTTTCCTTTTATGCTGCTCGTTTATTGAGTGAGATCTGGAGCTCTCGCTTTGGGAGTATTCAGCCAGTTTATCCTTTCACCTCCTCAAAAAATTACATTTATCAGAGATGCTTGTCTTCTGGCATCCGATCCAACCGCCATGGCCTCCCAAAGGAGTGTTGGCGGGTTGGTCGCCGTTGATCCTTCAAGTTTTTATTGAGAATTTTTTGCAAATTAAAGGAATTTACTCACTATTCAAAGTCTCTCTTGGCTTCAGACTTCCAATCATTTGTTGGAACATGTAAACAAATTTTTTGACATACGTCAAGCTCATTAATGGAGCTCCATAAACTGAGGGCCTGCAGCAAAAATTTGTTCGTTGTTCTTCCACGATAGCTCGAATGAGGCAGCACGCTGTTCCATGGAGGTGATATAGGCAGAGAATGACTTGTCGTTCTGCGCTGGATCCTCCGTTCCATGAGGCTGCGTGAGGTGGTATTCCCTGGCCTGGCTGACGACCTCTGTCACCCCCAAGCTTTTTTACAATGTGTTAGCGCGTGGTGGCATCGTAATTTTTCCAAGAACTAATGCTCGATCTCTGCCTGAGCGATGATGCTCGTTGAATTCTTTGAATGTCGTGGTCACTAGGGAGGCAATCGCTTTGGGATATTTTTCCCTGTGGAGGAGGATTTTCCACCCTGCAACGTCATTCATGGGGCAAGATTCATCATTGGCATGATTGCCATGCAAAGGGTCTCTTGAATCTGCGCTCTCCTAAAACGTTAAGAAGGGAACGA
Source organism: Wollemia nobilis (assembly GCA_028583015.1). NCBI lineage: Eukaryota > Viridiplantae > Streptophyta > Pinopsida > Araucariales > Araucariaceae > Wollemia > Wollemia nobilis. Next base: position 22,381 of record JAQPPZ010011000.1, read on the forward strand.
ATTGACATCGTCTGTGGTGTTGCGTTTATTCTCAAGTGATGGATGTTTGCATGTTGGCCGTTTCATATTTTGAGTGGGGATTCAGGCCGTGTTGTTGTCTTCCGGACTTTCGATGAAGACGTTGCACTTACTCACAAGATATTTGGTTAATGACACTACCCTCTCTCTCCTTGTTTTACCTTTTCCAATGAGAGAAGAGTGATGGGATTATTAATTTTGATCGCTGTATATTATTATATTCAATAATGTTAGTAGGTTATTTTTAGGGCTTCGACTTCTTTTTGTTCACGAAGGCTAGGTGGATTGGTGGAAGTCAGTGGGCACTTACTAGAGGAGACCTGGTGTCTTAAACATTATATGCTCAACTTAGAAAGCAAAGCGCAGTAGTTCCACCCTTAAGTTCACTCTAGGTGTCCGCTAGCTTTATGATGATTTATACTTTCATCAAATCCCATTCTGGTCTTCCTCACTCCCATTAAAGCTATTTCACATGTGATGGCTGGGTAGTGGTAGAAATTGCTGATTTATGATGCTACACTGATTTGAGGCAATGTGATTCAATCTCAAGACGCCAATGTTCGCAAAGTGAAAGGTCGCATCTCTAATATATATATACATATACATATAACCACACAAATTTATAGAACACCAGTTAAGAGTGAAACTTTAAAAACTGTCTGGGGGATATTCTTATCAAATCCATTTCTAAAGCAATGATAAATGTGTTTTCTTTTGAATACAGGAATCACTAAAAGTATATTAGAAACACATTAAAAGTTATAAAGTGCCAACATGATGTTGGTTTTTGTCTGGTTCTAAGATCCAAATACAACAACTCTATAATATTGTCCTATGACGCTTAGTGGAAGAATTATAAGAAATACATGTATGTTGTATCTATTTAAGGCATCAAGGAACTAATTTTATTACAAATTGACTTGAAAAATTTAATCCCAATACAGATTTAATATGAGACAGAAATGAAAACTTTATAAATTCTAAGAAGACCACAAGAAGATAAACAGACATTATAAACTGTGAATGATATTAAAGAGACGAAGTAGATGGGTGTCAGTAGAGGTGATGGTCCAAAAACCAAAGAGGATCATGGAAAGGATGGTAAGACGCATAATTCAAAGAGGAATTAATTAAATCAACCTCTAGAAAATTAGTTACGTGGTTTTACTATATTCTTTGGCAATCGTCTAATAGTTAAAGTATTGCGTCATGTTGAGAAAAAGAGGCATATAATTGTCTAGGTCAATAATGTAACAACCCACGCTCCACTTGGTTACTGTACCTGTATCAAAACTAGTTATTAGTAATATTTCGTATACTTTTTTTTAGCTTCTAATACTTATTAATTACAATTATAAGTCTATACATTATGTCTCACCCATTAAAAGCAATATCATATCATTTTATTTAGTACATGCATACCAAACCACTTTTAAGTTCCAAAGTTGTCGAAGATAACCACTTAACCTGGACGAGATTGGCAAATCTCGTAAAGGTTCCAAATTGTGAATTTGACTTATCTCATTTTGTCATTCTCTTATTCTAGCATCGTGGTCAAACCACGGTAGTGTCCTTGGGGCCTATAACACCCCAAAGGGTGGATGCTTCTCTCTCATCTCAATATAACGAACCTTGACTATTTAGTTGTCCTATACAATATAATTTATGTAAGGAATCAACGTACATATGCCTTGAGACTATTTCTGATTATCCTCTACCCAAAGGTAGTTAGTGCCACTGAACAGGCTCGGGTCTTGGCTTCATCACACATATCTACCTCTAACCATGCTTCTTCCATTTCTTCCTGGCTTACCAGCCCCAGATGTGGCTCTTAGCAAAGCTGAGTAGATGGGACTTATCATGCACTATTTCACACAACCTCTGGCAAGGTGTCCCATACCACCTTTTTGATATCCACTCCTATCGAGTCATGTATTTTGACTAATTTTATCATATTATGGTTGCTCTCTAAAATTATTGTATGTGTGCATACCGCACCTCAATGACATCATCAGGTATGTCTTAATTTCATTTCACTGACATTGGGGGCAAACACATCATCCCTTTTGATGACTTTGCATCATCCCCTTTTTCTAATGACTCTCGTTGGCCTAATTTGCTTACTTCTAACTCCGGTTTAAATAATATCTAACAATAAAGAGCTTCAACTTTAATACTAAACCTAATACCTGCTTTCCTAATGATCATGCGAAGTCAGTGTCACCATCATCATAATATATCAATAATAGATTTTTTTCTACTTCAATGCTATACTCAAGCCAACTAATCATCATCACTTAGCATTAGTCTCATTTTGCATACAGCATATGATATTGTTACTAAGCCTTTATTAACAATACAAAAGTATTTACATAAAACTATCACCCCTAACAAACATACTTTATATTATTTAAGTATGCTTTATCAAAACAAATTATTTATCGAACACTATAAATTTGTAATTTGATTGTACAAAATCTTTAAAACATGATTTAGCTACTTTTATATTTTCTATCTTTCGAGCTATTACTTTCAATGGAAAGTTACTATCATAAAGAATTGATGTTATCAATAATGATGATCAAAAGATGGTAACGTTTGAACAATGATTCCACATTAATAATAATATTAGTCTTCTAATATACTTAATTATCACTCCTTAAGTTCTCATGGAGTACCTTGTTAATTCAATAGTTTTGTTGATCGCTATATCACGCTTAAATCTGTTTAACATCCATATCTATTATTTTGGCCGATTGTGTCTAAAAGCACTAACCAATTTAGTTTATAGTACCAAAGGTTTGATAAAGAGCTGACTTACCTCGGATAAATCATAGAGTCTGCTTTAAACAACACTGATGTTTAAATGTGGTATGCTAAAGGCGTAATGTGAATAATTAAACCACACATATCGCATAAATCTAAAGTGTTCATCATAATTTCAACTATTTTTCAAATGGTATAAATTGCAGAAACTGTGACGGTATTCTCAATGTGGGTGATGGGATGGTCACATACCAAGAGAATGTTTTATCAAACAATCCACTTATGTTAAATCACTAACGAAAGAATGTTCTAAATGAATAAATTTTACTGTCATATCACCTATCAACAACAACTCCAGTATTTGCAAATTCGGACAAACCATTCACCAAGACTGTGCAGCAATGAAAACTTTCATATGTAAAACTACACTCCGTCTATATTCTTCCTTTCAAGGTAAACAATACTCATACTTTTTAAGAATATCAAAAACAATATAACACTCATTAACTCTATATTAAGCTCACCTAAAACATCTACTGCAGTTCAACAAAACAATATCTTAGCTTCTCACTCTCCAAAAGATATTAAATACAAACGAGCACACATTTTAGAAGATGGTTCTTTCATCAATCAAACTCTAATTGAGAATCTCCTTCACCAACCCCATAAGTAACTGAGTCATGCTAATCAGCGTCATGGAGGCAAACCTCTACAATTTCTCCACATCTAATCTCTTGCTTTCATTTCTAGCTTTAACCACGCCTCATCCAATCTTATATTAGAAATGTCCCTCTGGGGACATGGAGTTGGTTTGATACTCAGCCATGACTCCAAAGAGATCTGCCCTTACATGAATGCACTTACCTGAATGTCATCATTTTGCAATGGTAAAATAAAAGAATAATCCAACAACCTAAGCAATTCATTATAAACCACAAACCAATTTTCTGCTAAACTCTATCCAATTTCAAAATCAGTGCCACCTATTGGATAAGATAAATAAAATGTCAGTTCCCACCGACAATATTTCATTCTGCTGAAAATGGAAAAGATAGAACAATCTTCCAACAAAGCACATTTACACTTTCAGTAATAGAAATGATGAATGTCAACAAGGTTTTATTCTCTTCTATGTTTCATTATTCACATGAAAAATCAATTTCATTTCTATATTTTTATCTTCATCTGCCTACAACAAGAGCTAAGCCAATCAACCATTCCAACAGAGATATTCAGAGAGATAAAATAATAAGATTTCGCTTCATTGTCAACATATCATTCAAAATATTGATCATTGAATTAAATCATTCGAAGTGCAAGGTCATTTCAAAGTCTAAAGCAAAAATGACAAAAATATTTTTGGTTTTTCTTCTCAAATCATGCATGGTTTTAAAATTCATACACAACAATATACATTCTCAAAGTAACACAAGAATCTAACCTGATCTAATTTAGCCCCAAGCCAGCTCCCCAAGCCTTCTTTTCATGCAATCCTTTCCAAAGATTTCTTTCTTCGCTCTCCAAATTTCTATTTTTAAACTTAGGCTTTCGTCGTATCATCTTCCTTATCGGATGTCATAGATACCATCCACTATCTCCTCCATTCCATTATCTTCGCTTAACTAAAGTGAAAGGTTTGATAAAAACCATCATGGGTGCTAATTTTCAAGTTATGAATTCATTCTCGGGGCAGACGCCACCACCAATATTACCATAACCTTTATTTATAAAACATAATCCTTTTTAATTATTTAAACAATTTTCATTGCCCACCTTGGTTTAAGTATACATTTTAATACCTGACGCTCCAAAATTTTATGCATTTTTCAAAGCAAAATAAAAAAATAACAACACCAAAAGACATCGTTCACAACTATAAAATTGGTTTCCACATAATGAGTGCATCACAATGACAAAAAGTGGCTCCCACTATCGTCTCTGTTGGATATAACATTTGAAGAAAGCATCATTTCATTATATGTTAATCAATAAAGAACCAACATTCATAACTCTTCAAACTAGGCAAAACACCGTCAACAATCAAAACATTCATGCAATCCTGCTAAATGAAGAGTCGTGGACTACCATGTACTTTCGGGCTTATTAATCACTTCCCAAATCACTCATGGAGTGTAAATGTAAATGGTACATAATCAATGATTCAAATATCGATCATGGAATTAGAAACATTCAAGTGCAAGGTCATTTCAAATAAAGAAAATTACAAAATATTTCGCTTTTCTTTTTCAAATCATGCATATTTTAAAATTCACAAAATAAATATACATTATCAAAGCAACACAAGAATCTAACCTGATTCACCCAGGTCGCCTCATTAGCTCCTCAAGCTTTCACTAACCTTTCCAATTACTTTCTTCCTTCGTTCTCATTTCTCTTTTTTTAAACTTCTAGCTTTGTTTTTATTTCCCCCTTACCTGGCGGTCAAGAGATACTACTTTCATCCATCATCTTCTCCGTTGTCCATTATCTTCCCTAACGCTTTGTATGCTTTAAGGCTCTGTGTTAAACCATCATGGGTGCTAATGCCCGCCATATTCTCGCATACACGCTTTTCATCATTTGTATGGATAGTATTTACAATCCTCATTAATAAAGGGACACCATCCTTTTAATTATTGAAACTAGTTTCTGCTGCTCATTCCTGCTTAGTGATATATTTTAACAAGCACCACGCCCAAAATTTTAATTTTTCAAAGCACAAAGCAACAAACAACACCAAATAGAGTTCATTGAACCACAAACTGCTCTAAGTATAATATGCACTAATTATTAAAAAGGCGTCCATCATCATCGCCATATACAATATTTACATAAAAGCATCATTTCTAATATATAAAAATCAATACAAATCAATATTTTTATTACAACTTTCTAATGAGAAAAGTAAACAATTTTAACAATCAAAATGACTAAGTAATCCTTCATAAATGTAAATACGCATCACCCATATGTACCTCGGCCAATAACTCCACTTCTCAACTCACCTTATGGAGTGTAAATGTAAATGGTATATGGAAGGCAAATGAGTGGTAAATACTGAGGGCAAAATAATAATAATTAATAGATGCCCAAGTTTTTCACAAACCTGTTCTAGACACATATGATCAATTTAGAATAATGCATATATGTAATGATATATAAGTTACAAATAAAATGCATATGAAGTGTAATGAAGAAATATTTTTTTGTATTTTTATGATTTTAGAAGATGAATATTTTGTATTTTGGATATATGTATATATAGGTTGACCAATGCACTAATAGAAGTAAACTAAACAGCTTTGTGGATGACTAAAAGGTAAGGTTTATATACATTGGATATCAATGCCTAAAGATACTTTATCTAATATAGACCCTTGTATATTATTATATTGCCAAATGAAAAACATGTAAGATTATACCAAGATGGGGGTAGTCATTAAAGACCACTTTTACTCTTCTCTTCCCAATCAAATATTATGTAATGTATAGATAGCAATATCATTATAATAACCAAATAAATGGTTAAATCACTATTACAATATAGTGACAGCCAATTTACGTGGTTCACCCAATGTGGGCCACCTCATGAAAACATTTCACCAGAAATTTTCTCAAATCAACTTTGGTGATCCTTCTCCCCTGATACAACGTTTACAGACCTCTCACAAAAAGGAAATATCAATCCCCTAAATCAAGTTCTCATGATATTCATCCATATGAGATACTGTCTCTTAATCTTCTCCCTCTGCTAGTGATGCTCTAGAAGACCTTTGCCTCCATTATCCTTATAAAATGGAACTATATCCATAAAATATTAATCTGCCCCCTATTTTGGATAGAGATCTCCGTCTCAACTCTATCACCTCCAAAGTTTTCCCGATCTCTCAAACATATACAGTGGTTTTCAAAACACAGTCCTTCGGTTCAGCACAAATCTATCCTCAAGAACCTGTCTCCAGTCTAGCACAAATCCGTCTCTCAACCGCACCAAACTCTATCCTCGTAACCGTACTAAACACAATCCTTCATGTCCTGGGCACAAATTTATCTTCAATCTTCTATCCTCAAGCCTTAACTCAAATCTTGACTCAATCTCAAATCAACTCATCCGGATCTATCCTAAACCCTAACTCAAGGTTTGTAGTTCAAATCAATCAATCAACTCTCGCTCACAAGCCTTCACGCAAATATTTATCGAAACTCAAAGCTCAAAAGCTCACACCAATCTATCCTCAAGTCCTCTCGAACTTGTTCAATCTACTTCCATAAGTCCTCACTATAACTTGTTCAAATCTATCAATAAGCGCTTTCAAGAACTTATCCAAAATCTCGCCTTCAATTTAGGGGCCAAAGATTCCACAAAAGTTTACTCAAATTTGTCCACAAGTCTTCTCAAAGACTTACCTAAATCTTCGTCTCAACAAGTCCACACTTAGAACTATCACTCCCACCATGCTCAGAACACACCCACCGTCTCATTAAGGCCTGCAACCCAACGGGAGATGGGGGTCACGTACACATAGGGTTCGGGACCGTTTTCTACATTTGTCTAACATGGCATGAAGAGGGGACCGCGAAGGCTATGAAATGTATCATCGTCATCGCTGTGCAACATGCAAAGGAGTCGTATTATACATCGTGTTATTCTGGGCATGCCCATAGGATTGGAACCTAGGTCGTCTCTCGGAAGCGCCCAACTTACCAATCCACCTAGACCTACTTGATCGAGGTAAGATTGCACATATTTTTCAAACTCCTAACAAAACAAATGCATAATATTAATTAGAATAAATATTAGCAAACTCCTCACAACACACTCTAAAAGAAAAGAACCTAAAATAATGGAAGCAATATTATTACATATATAATGCACATGGTATTGAAGAAATATAATAGAGTTTGTGAGAAAGAATACTTCGTTATAAATTATTATGCGGTTAATTAACTTCATTATTAAAATTATAATGATTAATATTTGATTATATAAAAGAAAAAACTTAAATTTAAAAATAAAATTAAAAAAAGATTCCCTTTGTTAAAATTTTATGTTTTCAATATAAGAATTATTAAACCTTAAAAGAAAAAATAAACATTTAACCAAATTTATCACTAATAAAAATATATATATATAAAGGTAAGAGATTTTTTTTAATTAAATAAATTCATTTGACATGCATATATTTAAACACAATACAAAAAGTTAAATATTATATTCTACTAATAAAAATTAAATATTTAATAAATATCAATTGGGAAAAATGAATTGTCCGGGCTGGCTTTGGAGGTCCAAGGTTCAAAATCCACGCGGTGGGTGGGCGTGTGAGGGTGGGTGGTGGTGGCTTTGTGCACAAATCCCCATTAGAGCAAGCATAGCCTCAACTCAGGAGTGGGCCTGGTTGTGGAGTGAGATCAATCGCCGGCCCTATGCGTCCGGGCTCGAGAGCGCTGCCTCACAATAACCAAATAAAATATATATAATAGTTTTGGCCAATTAATTTTATGGAAGCTCTAAGATTTGCGTGGGATTTGGAAAACTTTAATTTATTTATTATAGGTTACCATACGTGGGGCCTCTACTCCGCTCGTATTAAAGGATTTTTACCATGGAGTGGTGGTGGCGTATCCGGCAACCCCACCCGTCAGGAGCCCTGGGAGCGAGTAACTGTAAAGCCCAACATTAAACCGAGAAAGTTCATTCGTAAGTTTTTCACGGTGGTATCTCTCCGTCCCGATGTTGTTATTCCCCTTTGAGTATTTTAACCGCCCAGTGTGTTTGGCTTGAGTCCCACACGTTGGGTATTTCTTGGACAACACCCAATGATTCTCACGCTTATCCACGATTGGGGATACAATGGCGGGGAGCCTTAAGTGATATTTTGCTTAAGGCATCACAAATCCCACTGCACACTCTTTTTGTCGCTTTTTATATAATCGATAGCGCTGATATCTTGGAGTGTGGTCCTTGGCTCATCCCAGACCACCATTGGTTAAGCTTTCTTGCCCTTTGGTCTGCAGATTTCTCATGGGAATAAGGGCACTATTTGGAAGTCCTTGGTTCAGTAGAGTTACCCGAGTTGCCTATTCCTTTTGGTCACATGTGTGGCTCCAAAAATTTGTTTGCTCCTTTGAATCTTGTCCAGAAGAACAACAGGTTCTATGGAGTTCACCCATGTAGAAGGTCATGTGTCCACATAGGACCTATTCCAAGGACCTCTCAGGACTCCCTGTCGCCCCTGTGGGAGAAGTGTCTTATCGTTATAAGCCCATATATATTAATTCACCTCGAATACCCTATCACCGCTAATCGCGCAGGGTCGCCAAAATCAACGATTTCCCGCCACGCGGACCGTTTCAAAAGCTCGCGCTGGAGCGATGCATGCTCAGCTTCCCTCCGCCACAACCACAACCAAAAGTTACTAAACCATTTCTAGGGAGGAATGGAGGAATAGAATGAAGGGTCCCAAAAGACCCGGATGCCAACAAAAATAGACCCGAAAGGGTGTCTCATGCTCGCCATGACAGAGCATGCCTCACACCAACACATCAGTAGGTTCCAGCGCCTTGGCTCTCCACTTCATGAGAGAAGCACCAAAGCCTTATATCACCGAGCTC
>JAQPPZ010011001.1:0-32240 GCA_028583015.1 Wollemia nobilis
GAAGGAGCACCAACCCCTATCCAAGCACCAACTTGGATCCCTATTTTGAAAGCTATATCAATGACATACAAATGCCCTAACTTTTACAAGACCTTGACTGGTCTCCAATTTATCAAAACACACTAAACACTTACTGCTTCGATTGTCGCTCTCTTACAACACTCTTCTCACCCTATTTCGGCAACACTTTCACACATTCAACAATAACTTAATTCTCTACGTGATTGCCCTTTTATAACACTATTTCTCAATGAGACTCCTTGTCTTTTGTAACTTCTATAATCCTGCATGCAGTCTATTAACATTCTCTTCTGCCACTTGTCAATTGTAGCTACTTCTTTATGTAACTCCTTTTGTATATATATAGAGTGGGCATTTCGTTAAACACATTACATGCAACGTATACCTCTACCATGACTGTTCGTCTTCTTGGCCATGACTGTTCGTATCCTATTATGTGCATGCATGCATTTTTTGATTCTATTTATGTGACTATTTGATTTCTCCTTCTTTGATAGTTCTTAAAATTGCTTGCATGAATTCTATCTGTAACTGCACCTGTAACTATCACACTGACTCTAGTTAACTATTCGTAATCGTGCTATTGTGACTTGTCATGAAATTGTGACACTTCTGTATCTTACTCTTCTTCTTGGCTTGTACCCATGAAAATACAACATGTCGTGAAATCATGACAGTTTCTACCTCCTTGTCCTTTTCTCAGCTTGCACCTGCAAAAACCAGACATGTCACAAAATCGTGACACTTTTCACTTTCGTACATTCTACTTGGCTTGCACCAACGAAAATTAGACATGTCACGAAATCATAACACTTTTCACTTTCGTACACTACTTAGCTTGCACCAGCGAAAATCAGACATGTCACGAAATCGTGACACTTTTCAGTTTCGTACACTCTACTTGGCTCGCACCAGCGAAAACCAAACATGTCACAAAATTGTGACACTTTTCGCTTCCTTGCACTTCTCTGCCTTTCGCCCGTGAAAAAGAAACATGTCGTGAAATCGTGACACTTTCGTTGCCTTGTGCCTTTTTTTGTCTTTGGCCCGTGAAAACACATGTCGCGAAATCACGACACTTTCGTTGCCTTGTGCCTTTTCTGTCTTTGGCCTACAAAAACACATGTCATGAAATCACAACACATTCACTGCCTTGTGCCTTTCTTTGTATTTCGCCTACGAAAACACAACATGTCACAAAATTGCGACACATTCGCTGCCTTGTGCCTTTCTCTGTCTTTCACCAACGAAAACACATGTCATGAAATCGTGACACACTTGCCTCCGTACACTCTCTCTCCTCTTCAGGTTGTGAAAACTCGACATGTCATGAAATCACAACACTTTTTCTCCTTGGCGCTTTTCTTCCCTTCGGGTCATGAAAACCCGACATGTCGCGAAATCATGACACTTTTTCTCCTTAGCGCTTCCTCTTGCAAATTGTTGCAAAATCATGACACTTTTCCTTGCTAGCTCTTTCTCTCAAACATGTCACAAAATCATGACACATTTCCATTTGCACTGCCTCTCTTGTAGATTGTCATGAAATTGTGATAGTTTTCTTTGCCTGCGCCTTCTCTCCAATCATGTCGTGAAATCGCAACAATTTTCTTTGCATGCGCTTCTTCTTTGAACATGTCACGAAATCGTGACAGTTTTTCCACTTGGCTTTTTCTCTGTCAACTTGTCATGAAATTGTGACAGTTTTTCTTTCTTCTCTCTCTTCTAACATGTCACGAAATCGTGACAGTTTTCCTTGCGCTTTCTCTTTCATCCAACATGTCACGAAATTGTGATAGTTTTGCCAGTATTTTCTCTCTCCTCCGATATGTCACGATATCACGACATTTTTGCCAACATTTTCTCTCTCCTTCGATATGTCGTGATATCGCAACATTTTTGCCAGCATTTTCTCTCTCCTCCGATATGTCACGAAATCGCGATAGAAAACATGTCGTGATTTCGCGATAGTTTTCTTACTTGTCTTTTTCTTTGATCCTTTGAATGTTGGCATCTTCTGTCTTCTTGGAAATTCATTGTACATGCTCTGACTGACCTCTGAACTCTTGTCCACTGCATCAACTAATCTATCTGTCTGTGTTGACAACAATAACAATACCTTTGGCTGCACCTTGCTCAACAACCATTTTCAATCATCATAATTATAGAGACCTTAGAAAGTATAAACATTTTAATATTATCTTCCAACATCATTTTAAGCATCCATGGTAAGACAAAATGACCAAAAATGACAACCTATTCTAAAAGCCCTCAAAAGTGAAAACATACTACACCACTAGAAAGTACTCAAAAAAATGATTTCCAACAACTATAAGCATGACTAGGGTCCAAGATCATTTGCGTGGTAAAAATCACATGTGCAAAAATATTGAAACCTATGGTTATGAGCCCTTATTTGGATCACTTTATTTGATTTATATTTTCCTTTGTGAACTTGATGACAAAACCATTTGATAGTTAGAATATACTAGTTGTTTTAGTGTCTATAGTTTGTCCTCATTTTGCTACATTGTGAAGGACAAAATAGATACTATTATGTAATGCAAATGACTTTGTAATAGTTAGAATAGAGAATATTAACTTACACATTTAGTTTAAGATCTTATAATCTCATTTTAATGATTACTTACTTATTTATGGGGTGGCTTCTTCTCTATCCTGTGATAGGTAAATATTTCCCTCTTTACTAGAAAATTCTCTCTTCTATCACCTTTGCTTGGTTAACTTAACAATAATTAATACAAGCTTTTAATAATGCAACTAATATGCCGTTTTGGATGGATTAAATTTACACTCTAGTAAATGCAATATATGTTTTAGTATAGCATCTTATTACTTTCAAATAGAAGATAATATGTTGATATTTTTCTTTAAAATATATCTAACTCCTATTTCTTATGTGTAGGTTTTAACTTTATAGAAACTATATTTTGCAATTCATTGAATATTTAAACTTGAAATTCACTCCCTTACATATTCAACCTCTAATATGGTGCTTAATGAAACATAATAATGAAAAAATAACTAATGTTCAACTAATCAACATTTTGGACCAATGTTTCTTACCTTAATGACTTTCATAGATGATGGATATCTAGGTGATTAGATTCACATTAATGGTACTTTGTATTTTATGGACTTGTAGATCTTTCTTGCTATCTGAAACAACTATTTAACTCAACAATTTCTAGCTTTAAAAACCCCTCTCACTTGCTACCCAAAAATGTAGTTTAATGGTTTTAAATCTCATTTTGGATGCTCCCTTGAAACCTGAAATATAGCAGCTAGTAATGCTGCCCAAATTTCAGCCTGTAACACTGAAATTTCAAATTCTAGCACAACTAATTTGTTCTCAAGAATACTATCCTTGAATCTCCCCAACCTTGTAGGAAGATCCTCCAAGTTGTAGTTGAAACTATTCTTCAAAATTTTACTATAGAAACCAACAATATCCTTATCAAATTTTGATTTTGACCTTGGCCTATCTAGTGGCCTTCTTCTCAATATTAGAATTGTCTTGAGGTATTTACTAATATTCTCTAAAATTTTACAAACTCCTTGCTAAATTCTTCTCGTTTGGGCTAGTTTTTGGATGGAAATAATTGTCCCAAGTCCTTTTATCAATAAATTCTCCTTGCTAGAAAATTTCTCCAATGAATTTATTTGAATCATTCAATGAGGCTTTCCTAGCCTTATCATTCTTTCTACTTTCAACCTTCAATGATACCTCTTATTTTGGATCTTATATCTTGCAATTACTAAAATCATTTAATGAGACATTCCTTGATCTCTTAAATTTTCAACCATGAATCTTTTGCAATGAGATATCTTTCTTGGATCTTTTAAATTGGTTGCTTCTAAAATTTTTCTAGTCCTTCTCTATGCTCAATATTCCAAATCTGGAAGCTCTTCAATGGGGCTTCTTGTAGGTCTCTTTCAGCTTCTTGATTTGTTTTCTCCTTTTGAAATATGCAGGTCTTAAATATTTAGTGGAGATAAATCTATAGGTATTCAATATTATCCTAGAATCTCTTTTGGAGTCTCTTATTCCATCAATTTGTAGTAAGGCTTCATTATTATTCTCTTCTGCAATGTGCAAGTATACAATAGGATATTTTCTTAGGCCTCTAAAATCCCTAGTCTTCTACTTATTGTTTTAAGTACTGGATTGATTCTAAGAAGTTATTATTCCTATCTCTATGAAGGAAGCTTCCCAAATTTCTCTGAATCTCCTTTTTTTACAATAAAGTATTAGAAACTAGAAATGCTAAATCTCTAGCTCTAAATATTATTGAATATTCACTAGTTAATTTGTCAATCTAGTGGAATCAATGTTGAGTCCTAGTCTTCATGGGTTTTTTTGCAACTCTATGGAAATACCCTACTCAACTATGATTTTAAAAAAATAGAAAATGATATTTCTGATCTCCTCTCAATCTCTCTTATTTCTCTCTCTATTTCCTACTAATCTATCATCACTTTAATACCATTGTTAGCTTTTGATGATGTATATTAAAGGAAATGCAACCACAAGATGTAAAAAAAGTAAGCTAAGATAACTAAGTGATAATGGTGCTATAATATGTAGGAATACTATAAGATAAACTTTTGCAATAACTCAAAAATATACCATTAAATAAATCTTATTAAAATAGTACAATGTAATATAATGGAGGACTTGAACACTCCAAAATTTCAATGAAGATCTACATCGTACCTACTACAATCCTTCAGTACTATCATCCTTCTCACTCTCTCTCACTCTCTATTATATTGCCTTAAAGAAATATATATATGAAGATATGTACCTTTTTTCGTGACTATTAATATACCTATCCTATGAATCATGTACATGTGGACTACATGCGTATTTACATCATTGTACATTCTAACACTTGTGCATTTACTGATTCTACCTAAAGTAACTACTCAAACCTTAATCCAAGATAAAATATTAATCTAATAATACACCCAAGGTGGTACATTGGAATGTAACAAATAATGCAATATACTCTAACATATGCTAAAATATTGTAGAGACACTTCCCTTTGTAGACAAATATATGGTCTCTCTTAAATCAATTGAGTATTTTGGGTTGGTTTTAGTGGTGATGATTGTAACCTTGGGGTTACTAAGATGCTTTGATAGGTGAATGCTAGAACTTTTGGTACCATAACTATTGATAGTGTCAAGACATATGTAGCTTCCTAGGGTGTTTAGGCTTCTTAGTTGTGGTATGGTAGGAGGCACAAGTGTCCTTGACCATTGAGTCATTATGGCTAAAGGATACTATTCTAATTAGGTTGACTTATGTTGACTACTAGTGGTTGGTGGATTATTCATATCCCTCTCTTTGATTACCCACTTCTTAGACATCATCAAATAATCTGATTAGACATGAGGTATTTTAGCCATTAGGTTACACATATTATTAGATACCTAGTGGGGTATGCATCTCCTCAACCTTAGTAATAATTGAAATATCAAAATGTAACTCTTTCAAATAGTATATAAGCACCGTAGCTAGTGAAGGATACATCTTCTTAGGTATTTTATGCTAATATTTGTGAAATCTAATGTTGAAACACTCTACTACCTTTATGGTATCTCTTTTTATTATTCTTGATTGTTGTAGGAGTGATACCACATCCACATTTTCTCTAAATATCTCCACAAACATTGTCAATCTAATCCCAATAGGTGATTGATTTAGGTTAGAGTGTTCTATACAATTCTTAAATTTTCCTTTGAAGGACGCGTCCAGCAACCTTAGAGCCATGTTTTTCTCTAATATTTTATGGATTGTGCATAGGTTCACCACATGATTGAGGTGCTCGATGGTGGTGGTGAGATATTCCCCAAAAATATAGGTGAGAGACTTTAAATCATATCAAGGTATTTCCTCTCATACTTCATTCAATGTTGGTCATTTTAATAAACCTCTATAATTATAGGTAGATAATGTTCTAGGGATGGTGGTAGAGGTAGTTAATGCATATTATGTACTATAAATTTCCTTTGCATAATGGTTGTAGATGATGCCAACAACTTTTACTATAATTTGTAGACACAAAAATCCAATCACTAGTTCTTTGTCTAACTACATTTGGTAATTTCTACATTAGTATGGTGTCTTCAGTAATGGCTTCTTCTAGTGTTCATTCTAGAGCAAAGTCACTAGGTGACTAAAGAGGCATTTCAACAAGTAAAAATAGATAGAGACCCCCATGAAGTATAATCCCTACTTCTTGTTGTGATTCTATGACCAATGACGTGTCATTAGAGTCCCACCAAGTATGCCATTAAACTATTTTTTATATTTGATTGTCCTTGTTAGGTTGATCATACCTCATGAGGAGAAACACAATAGGGTTGTGACCAAAAACATGGGGTTCAACTCAATTAGGGGTCCCTAGGTATTTTTACTATTTTAAGTTCTTTTTAGGATGTGATATTCAAGGTGCACTTGCACTCAACAAAGAGGAAAGGGGTGCAAGAAATAAAATATAATAACTCAATAAAATAAAAGGTGTCATGATGCACTAGGATATTTGCTAATATCTTCCTATAAAATTAAGCATAGATGCTATGTGCTAGTAGTGAACAGTTTCTCTTCTCTATACAATGAAGAACATATGAGAGTTACTAGTTATAGGTACACATAAATAGGTGGGTAATTTAGGAGAGCTAATTACAAATGATTGATCAAAAATTTGATGCAAGCCCCTCACACATACATACACTTAATAAAACTTAAATAGACAAAATTTCATAGACACATACATACACACAAAAAAGGGTTAGCAGGAGGTCATATATGGCTATACTAAAAATTTAACATAGGCTTTCATCACTATATATATATATATATGCAAGTAAAATTTTATAGAGATTGTGCTAGGGTAAGGGGTTTGATATTCTACAAGCCACTCTAGATCTAGCTATTTTTACAAAAATAAATGAAAGAAAAACCTACAAGAGAATACAATTGAAAATTTGTCAATCCTTTTTACAACCTAAACTATAGTTATTTATAGTTTACAATAGGGAAATATATTCTCATAAACTTGTAGGATAATTTGACTTTATGTCTACCTTTTCTTGGGGATTATGAATATTGAATGACATTTCCCTCATCCATTGTTTCTATTAGTATAAAATTGTCATAGTTGTAGGTCCCTATTCCTTTATTTTTAAGAGCTCATCTACCTTTACCTAATTTTTAGATTCAAAATGTTGTTTTCAAATGAACCATATTTTCTTCATAATGGCACAAGATCTCTCTTTATTTACTTTTCCTAGAAATATATGTGCTATCACCAACTTGGCCCTTGGTATTAGTGTCCTCGATTGCCTTAAAAACTACACAAATTTTCAAAATATTTCCTTGGGCACCCTATCCCCAACATCAAGATTTTTGATCCATACTATCAAGACTTTGAATTCTCGTTTTCCTTTGAGACTTTTGTAAGTTTTGATAAGTTACTCCATGATAATTTCTTGTTGGACTTTCATTTTTTTCTAAGCCTTATCAAAACCCTCAATCGTTTGCTACTTGCACCTTCAAATTTGATATCCACTCTTTGCTTTTTTATTTGGTAATATTTCTTTGATTCTTATAAGGTAGAATTATTTTGGTATTCTATGCGATTGAAATTATTCACATCTTATTTATTGTATTCTCATCAGTATATTTTCATACCAAAAATTCTACTTGTGTATTGACTTTCTCCTCCTTTCACAAGTTCTTGATTTCTTTCCCAACTGTTAATGTTTGATATGACTTTTTGAAAATTGACAATGACCTCACCCCCTCCCCTTTGATTATGCTTTAAGTCTTGCATAATATTTGGGGTGCATTTAAATTAGATTGTGGTGGTTTATTACTACATAATAATTACTCCATTCATAGCAACTCTAATAAAAACATATTTTTTAAGAATATCATTCAGAAAACTCAAAGAAACCCTATTATATGATTTGTTCATATGTAGTTTCATGAGTATACCTACTTTTTCATGGATTAAGAGAATGTATGACCTCTTGTATATTTATTATACCATCAAGAATTTGTCTACCACAAACAAAACCATCTTGTTACTTTGAGATAACACGATATAGAATATCTTTAAAAAAGTTTGACATATCTTTTAAATGATCTTATAAATTATATTACAAAGACTTATTGGACAAAAAATATCAAAATATTTTTTCCCACCTTTCCTAGGAACCATTGTAATAAAAGCAATATTTATCACTCTTATTATAACTTTCCCTTTTCAAACCTATTCAACTGTAACAAATATATCAATGTTTAATAAATCCAAAAGAATTTTAAATAGAATTGTAGGAAATCCATCAAGGCTAGATGTCTTATTAGGATGGAAATCCGTCAACTGTAACAAATATATCCCTCTATAGATATGTTATGTATCAAACACCCATTAGGTCCTTGTGTTATAATTAATGGAAAACTTTGCAGAAGCTTATCTTATGCCTCCTTATATTGCATAGTATCTAAGAAAACATTTTAAAAATAATTTCTCACTCCATTTCTTATAGCTTATTCTTCATAAACATTTATTCCATCTAGATATACAATATTTTTGATGTGACAAAAAGAAAATTTTATTTTTGCCATAGCATGATTTTGTTTTTGTATTTCAATATACTTGCTTGATCCATTTCTAGACAAATTTTTGGAACCAATATGACTACACCTTTTTGATGTATTATAATAATGAGAAAGTAATTTTTTTTCACTCGTGTAAGAATCACTCGTGTAAGAATCCTAATATGTTCTATTAGTTTCTACTATGTATTGTAAAATTAGCTTGGATTCAATTTAATTCTTTTCTTTAAAACTATAACCAAAATATTTGGCATTCAAGATATTTATTTGCTCCTTTAAATATTTTATATTTTGAATAATATTGTACATATATGATACTTCAAAATTTGCTTCGTCCCACTATAACACAACCATCTAGATGAAATCAAGGTCTTGGAACCACATAGATAGAAAATATAATGGCTTTAGATGATTATTATTAGGTAAATTAAAAGTCGAAATAATAGTTTTGTGAGATAATCCTAATCAAAATAAAATATCTAAAGAGATTGTATATTTAGTTTACAATCATTTGTTGGATAGAAAAAAACCAATTCAATATTTGTGTCACATGAGTTTACCCCATGCATCTATTATCCCATTTATATTCAAAACACGAAGGACTAACATCCTAAAGGTCATTTAAATTGAAAAATGAAGCAAAAAATTGCATTTTAGAACATATTGGAATAGCACCCTTCAATACAAAGAAGATATAATAATGTTAAAGTAATCCCCAAGAATGCACATATTACAATGAATCATAATTTTGTTTGACAAAATTATGGTAAGGTCCTTCGAACATCTTTCACAAGGAGTAACTATAGCTAGAGCATATATATTTATAACCTCAACATTGATATTTTATGTTTTCCACAAAATAGTCCAACAACCCACTTACTTTTTGCTTCTAAAAATTACCCATCCCATTTGTCTTTGTCCCATATTTTTGGAATACTACTTGAAACTTTTGTAGAAAAAACTATGCGACAATCACCCATCTTCCAAATCCTTTTAAAAGTATCCTTAAATTCCTTACTACTTAATTTTATCTATTTTTTAAAATAGACTCAAGACTATAATAACCTATTAATCCTTTAATAACTATTTATTAGTTGTCTTATTTCCACCTTTGCTATATCATGATATCATTTTCATCATCATAATTTTTTATTTTTATTAGTAGGCTTAGCCCTACTTCTTTTTAACATTTGTGATATTTTTATTTGGCTTCCAAAGTTTATATCCTTTTGAGTTTCTTTTTATCTTTGTTCATGATTTTATGGCCTTCCTCTCCTTTTTTATTTGCACTAAAAATCACATCTTCATCGATCTCTTAAATGTTTTCATGTTTTCCATAATGAGATTTATCTTCTAGAGATATATGTTGGCATAAAGAATCTAAAATGCAAGAACTAGCCTTATAAAAACTTTCTTCCTTATGTTACCTTGAAATTTCTAAAGTGTATAGATGATCCTCCATAGTTATTACTTTCTTATGTTACCTTGGAAACCCGAAGTTTCCTTGGATATTCTCCATATATTTTTCTTTATTGTGCTTGTTGGACATTTTGAGTCCCTAAGTCAAAGTTGTCATTGATGTCACCGGATGAAGTCATAATTAATGTCAAGGACTTCATAAAGAAATAAAGTTGTCAAGGTTGTCATTTGATATCCAAGAAAAATCTTCAAATAACGCTAAAGGTCAAGAGAATCAATGCAGAAGTTAAAGGGAAAAGGGCTCCATAATATTTTAATTTTATATGGAAGCTTAGTTTAAAAGGTGTTTAATAAAAACCTAAGGAGGCTTATTGCAAAGTTAAAAAGGAGATATAATATTTATTTTATAAATTATTTAAATTCAATGTGAGTTTAAATTTTATAAATAAATGTTACTTATACCAAGTTATGTAATGAGGACTTAATAAGCCCAAAGGTTTCTAAAAGAATTAATTTATAATATTTAAATTCAAAATAATTTAAACAAATTATAAATTAATAAAGTCTAAAGCACCCATGTTATATAGTTGGAAGAAATTCGAAGCATTGACATCACGTAGTTTAAATAAAATTCAAAGCGTCGACATATTCAAACAAAGGTGGAAATTATTATATAAACCTTGCCCAAGGGACATTAATTTTTATCCTTGATCAAATGAAAAATTGCATGTGAATTGGAGCTCATGAAAAATATTGCAAAATTTGTGTTTGTATATGCCAGCGAATAGAGATAAAAGGAAAGGCATAGATCAGTTGGAAGCCATTTGGGTAGCATGGCCTAGTGGCAAGAGGGTAGTGGCTAGAGTGCTTGGATGCAAAGAGACCAACATTTAAAATGCGGTGGATGTGCTTGGTAGTTATGTTGGTTTGAAGGTGCCAAAGGTGAGGTGCACATTTTGCAAAACGTAAGGCAGGGATACTTTTGAAGCATGTGGTGCTTCCACACTATAAGCGAGCGCGTAGCTCATGTGGCAGTTGGAGCCATAGCTAAGGTGTTGGTAGTGGGTGGCATTGAGGGTTTGAATCCCTCCAAATACAAGGTAATTAAATTTTGATTATTTTTAATATTACCTAAAGTTGGGAGTTAAAAGGAGTTGCTAGTTGGAAATAGTTGGAAGGGTTGCTAGTTGAAAATTGGTGTTTGTTGGAAATTGTTTTTAATAAAATTTGGAGTTATAAGGAGTTTGATTTTATTTTTTATAAAGTATTAGTTATTATATTTGCATATTTGAGGAATAAGACTTTAAGAGTGTTGATTTTATTTTTTAAAGGGACTTTTGCCAAAGATATTATTATGAGGGTGTTGGATATTATTTTTAAGTTGGAGTGATAAGGTGTATTTTGTTTGATATCATTTTGTATTATGATTCATTGAGAAAATTATTATTTTCTAACCTCTCTTGAGATTGGCAAAGAAGTGATTGTGAGTGTGGTAGATTTGTGTGGTCTACTCCTTGTCAAGCAAAATGTATGGGCAAATTCTTCCTTGGTTGAGTTAATTGTTTAATTTTTGGAAAACAAGTTTGGAGTTAAAAGGACTTGATTAGGGTTTTATTTTGAGTGTGTTTGAGTAATTGCTTCAATATTTTCTAGAATAAATAAGTGTGGTTAAAACCTTGTTTGATAAGCATAGTTGTTGAAGCCATTGGTTGTGTGAAGAACTTGAGTTAGGGTTTTGCAAATATCATGAGTATCATTGTTATGTGAAGATTGTTTTATAAGCATTGTTGTTGAAGAGAGTTGTTATGCAAAGAACTTCAACTAGGGTTTGAAAATAACATGAGTATAATTGTTATGCGAGATTATTTGTTGAGTATTGTTGGAAATATTTTGAGTTGGATATTATATGCTTGGACTAGGGTTTGTGAGAAAGGGATTTTTTATTAAGTTATTGGTTGATTAGAGTTGGTTGAGCCTAGTCAAGCGGTTGTGTGAAGTGATTTTTCAAGTTCCATAAAACAAGCTATTATATATTTTGATTTGAGTTGATTAAGCATTGAGTGTAGAAAATATTGAGTCTCTAATAATTCTCTTTATGTTTCTATGATATTGGTTAAGTTATGAGTGAGCTTGTTGAGAATATTTGAGCAAGTTCTAAGTGAGCTTGTTGAGCATATTTGAGCAAGATCTGAGTGAGCTTGTTGAGTAGATTTGAGCAAGTTCTGAGTGGACTTGTTGAGTAGATTGAACAAGTTATGAGTGAACTTGTCGAGCAAATTTGAGAAAGTTCTGAGTTGACTTGTTGAACAGATTGTGCAAGTTCTGAGTGGACTTATTGAGCAAATTTGAGCAAGTTCTGAGTGGACTTGTTGAGTAGATTGTGCAAGTTCTGAGTGGACTTGTTGAGCAGATTTGAGCAAGTTCTAAGTGGACTTGTTGAGCATATTGAGCAAGTTATTAGTGGACTTTTTAAGTATATTTGAGCAATTTTTGAGTGGAATTGTTGAGAAGAATAGATCAAGTTTTGAGTGGACTTATTGAGCAAATTTTGGTGCAAATTTGAGGATAAGTTTATGCCAGACCAGAGATAATTATTGAGAAAATTTATGCTAGATCGAAGGACTATGTTTAGTGTATATTTAATACAAAGCTTTGGATGTGACAGAGTAGAGAGGACAATAGTATCTGTTGGATAGAGATCCATCAGCCATGGCAGTGAGGACAAATCTTCTGAGTGGGGATAAGAGTCTTCAATGAAAAGAGATCCACAAGCCAATGTAGTGGAGGTAGTAGTCTTCTAGAGGATCACCAGTCAAATCAGATGAGAAGGAGTTCTCCTATGGATAGAGATCCACAAACTTGATTTAGTGGATTGGTATCTCCTTTGGACAGAGGTCCATAAATATTATTATAGGGAATGATTCCCAAGAGATTGATTGAGAAAATTTTAGTGAAAAACATTCTCTATAGAGTAGCCCACATTGGGTGAACCATGTAAATTGTGGTGTCTCTATTGTGTATGGTTTTTTGTGTAGTGCTTTGATTACTATTATTGATATTGCTATCTATACATTGCATAGTATTGATTGGGAAATAAAAGTAAAAAGTGGTCTTATACTATTCACCCCCCTCTCAGTATAAGCTTGTGTTCTTCAATGCTACTTTGAAATCCTAAAGTGCAATTGATATACTATATTACTTTCATTTTTATTGCAAGGAGAAGATTTTATGCTATGTGAGAAAAACAAATATGAATTACCTACTTCAACCTAGATCTCCACCTCATTTGCTTTAAATTTGCCTCCTAATTTTCCTTTGATTTAGGGTTTGCCTCTTCATCTTCCTTTGCACCTTTAACTCTTTACATGTTTGAAATTTCATATTATAGTTCTTGATTACTTGTGTTATTTATTTCTTCTAATGGTTGATTTGAGTGAACTATAATGGTCTTTGTTATTTGATGGTGTGGATTGGTTTTTCTTCCCATTTTCTTAGGAAAAAATCCATTAAAGTTTACCTCATGCCAAAAATTTTCCATCTCTTTCTCTATCATCCTCGCCTTGTATACTCTTGTCATGTGTCTAATTTCATGATATTTGCAACATTAGAATGTAATGTTTTCATAATCCACTAGTTGATTCTCTTGACTTAGATTTAATTTTTATGTACTACGGTAATGATTTTGAGATTTTTATGGCAACGACACATATGCAAGTGTATACAACTTCTTTTCTCTCCTTAGTAGTTGGTCCCTCTTGGATTAACCCACATAGAGTATTGTCAATATTCTTCAAAACCTCCATATTGATGAGTTGATAAAGAATTTCAAAAAGGCTAAAACACGTTGATAGAATTTTAATAGTCTTTGTCTCCATAATTTTTTTTTAATCCATGGTCTTAAATATAATGAATATTTTTCTTTAAACCAAGGGTCTCCCTCCTTTTTTTGTTTTTGTTTTTCTGAACTAGAGAAGCTAATAAGTGAAATTCTTTTCAGAGGAAAAGTCATGGAGTAAATCGAATTCAATCCTTGGTTTCACTTGATCCAATTTTTGAATCTCAAAAGGAACTTATATATTAACCCTCTGGTTAGAAGAACCATTATATCATGCTCGATGATTCCATCCTTGATAATCACTTCTAATGTGGCTTCTATGACTTGGATATGATTTATCATAATTGTTTCTTCTTATTATTATTAACTAGGGCATTCATACTTCCACCCCTCTCATAATGATCATTCTAAATATATTAAATATTATGTTGATAATTACTTTATAAAATAAAATCTAAAATATAATAAGTTATGTTTTGTTTTTATTTAAATAGTAATTAAGATTAATATTTCAATAAAATAAATTAATTTATTTCTCATATATTTTTGTCATTATGTAGAACAAGCATAATATATGGCAAGAAATAGATTGAAATTCTAGAATAACCATTGTAGCCGGAGGTCTACTTGTAGCGAGCCACTAGGCGGCAATTGCAACCGAAATATCCATTTGTAGGAGGCCACTAACCGATAAATAAGATTTCTGTTTTCACATTAAAAAATAAAAATCGAAACTGGCAGCAGACTTGCCTAAGGCTGACTATCTTCTAATTTTGAATTTTTTAATTTCGACCCAGGGCGTGAGCTTTTTCCCGAGTCCTCCTTGTCGGGCTGTGCTAGCATTGTCTATGAGGGAAGCACTTCGATTGCCATAGGGTTTTCCACGTCCCATGTTTCATTTATGGCATGAAGGGTCGGTGGTTCGTCACTTCTCCTTAGTTTGCCTACTGTTTGTTTTTTTGTTTTTTCAATTTTTCGGGGCTGCTTTTTCCAAATCAAGATGAGGTGCCTCTGGATTCTGAAGCAGCGTCCACTGAGGTGACGTGCTAGATCTTAGGCTTCTAATAAGCTCAAGATATGGCTATAGCTTCGTGAGGTTGTTTAATATTGATTTTTGAATAAGAGTTGGTTACAACCATTTTAGTAACTGGTAAATGTAGGATTGGGACTGTACCAACAAATCCATCCATCATCTTGTTGTTGACCCGGCATGAGATGCGGACCGCCGGTCGTTCGAGATTCGATGTGTCGGGCACTCATAGGATTCGGAGCAGTCTACTTCTTTTAAAAGATTGGCTTCCCCCAAGGTTTGAACCTAGGTCTCTTCGTAAGTACCCACCTACATTGCAAAAGGTTAGCTTCCCTCAAAGTTTGAACCTAGGTCCCACATCTGCACTTACTAATTCACCTTACTTTTAAATTTTTTTTAAATCTAACCTAACTAAATTTCATGAGTGAAAGTTCAAACTCATGGCCTTGAGGTGGAAGCTCCATAGTTAGGGTGGCCTCTTCATAATGCCCTGAGGTAGCTGTATAGTTAAGATGGAAGCTGCATAGTTAGGGTGGCCTCTTCATAATGCCCTGAGGTAACTGGTTGCCCTACTATGTAGAAATGTTATTTTATTTTACGTAGGCTACTAAGATGACTGAATTCTATTTTCTTTTATCCCATCATGCAAGCCTTTTGAGTTTGTTGGATGTATGATTCTTAAAATTCTCACCTTATCAATATATAAAAATAAAAAATAAAAAAATAAAATAAAATAAAATAAAATAAAATAAAAGAAAAGGAAAGGGAGAAGATTGAAGTATCTTAAGATTGGCGATGAAAACACGTTTCTTGGAGCTCAAGACATTTTTGTTGACGGGTATCCACCCAGAAGTATAAGAATTATTATTTTTTTTAAAGAAATAATAAAAACAATCTGAATAATCTACTTATTTATTTTATTACTTAAATTAATTATATATAAATTAATAATTTATTATTATTTTTAAATTATATTTGATTTTAATTAATATTTATATAATTTTTAAAAATTTAATTTATAACTAATCAACTCAAAAGAAAATATGTTTCTGCAAATCTGTATTTTAATAATTGACACGATCTCATCTTTATTTAAATAAAACAAAACCCAGTAAACGGATGCATATAAAAAGATAAATGCATTAGGGATATGATGCAAAAGTACCACCTTTATTTATCAGCACTAAGTGTTAACACCCTTTTTTTTCAGCCCTCCTTTTAAATTCCGTGGGGTAACTTTCTTCATCTTCTTAATAATTTTTATGATGGAAAAGTTTTTACGGACTCTATGTGGTGTTATTCCGTGCGCTTCATCAAAATACTTGTACTGGTTCTTGCCAACCGCTCCCTCGCCATGTGGGCTTCCGGTATCGTCTTTCTTGGACGTCATCGAAGCTTCATTGCTTTCGCTCTTGCCAAGGATGTTGCTTCGCAAAAATATGTAATTACTGGTGGTGTTATAGGTTGGTATAACTCTAGTGAAATTATTATCTTGCTCCAATTCCAATGAATTAGTCACATTTTCACATTCAATTGAGGACGAGTAACGATCTGCGTCATTATTTGTAAATTCGATTAAAATACTTTTGATATGCTCTGAATTATTCATCCTGTATTCAGTTTTTCTGTTCATATCTATGTCGTCCTCTTCATCACCCTTGGTGTCTTTTTGGAAGCCTAAGGTGTTATTTGACACCTTGGTGTCTTTTTGGAAGCCTAAGGTGTTATTTGACAATTCAGTATAAGTAATTTGAACCGAAATTGGGTGACAAAACGTCATATTCTCCTCTATCATCTTATTGTTTCGTACTTCTTTAACCTCGGAGCAAAAAATTTTGTTGTCAAGCCTTCACCATCACTGATTTTGTCAGGCATGTTTAATATTGTTTTTGTTAGGGTTTGGTTTGTTGTTATTTGTAAATTCGGCTGCTTTGGTTTTGGATACTCATATAGTCGTCAATTCGACGATCGCTCTCATTTTTTATGGCTTCACCTTCCACAGATATAACAGGTGTTACAGATAGTGGAACTCATAGCACCGAAACGAACTTGAAATTTTGTTCTGAAAGTGGTCGACAAGGTAATGATTCTTCTCTAGATGTTGTGCTCTCTCTTATGTTGTTTCTCCAGTTTTAAAATTGTATGAGAATAATTGTCTTATAGCTTATTTTGTTGGTTGAATCTAGTGACAAGAATATTTTTTAAATTGGCTGAAATTCCACCGAGAATCTTATGGCATTGTGGTTGCAGATATCCACAATATTACTAAGGTTTTTTAATTCTTTCCTTTAAAGAAACCTCACAAGTGCAAATTATGGTTGCTAAGTATAGTTGTTGGTTCCTTCACAATACTTTGATGGTCATCTCTCTTTGGACTCCTTCTTTTCGAGTTCCAGATCAATTTTCCTTGAAAGTGTCATTTTGGCTTGGACTCCCTAGTCTTTCGTTGCCCTAATGGGAGTTTATTGATGATATTGTTAAACTCATTGGTCGAGTGGTCTATTAGGAACAAGAGCGACTTTTCTCAGCATGACCTAATAAGAGAGTTTGTGTTGAGGTTGACCTCACATAAGATCTTAAAGAATTTGTGGACATTTAGGTTGGAACAAAGTGTTTTATGCAAAAAATTATTTATTATAATTTACCTAATACTTGTTTTCGGTGCCAATCCACCATGCATCGTATCAAGGACTATCCGTTGGTTGCTCAAAAACCTTTGGTAGTTGTTCCTACTGCTCAAACTATCCCTGCACCTTCCAAACCCTCTATTGAGAGTGATTGGATTATAGTTTTTAATAAGAAGGGGGTGACCAACCCTAAGTCGATGCTTTCGAACGGAGATAAGGTTGTGAAGCCACCATCTCAACTTCCTATTGTTCTTGTTCATCCTATTTTAGCTCCTCAAGCTCCACTTGCTCAAAAAAATCTTGAGCATAAATCAACTTTAGAAGAAGGGAATTCACTAACAATACCTCCACCCTCCAGGCATTTGTGTAGTCCATCTTGAGATGGCTTACCATCATCAAGGGGAGGCCAGGAGGCTAAGTGTCATCTTTCGATTATTGGAGACATATTTCAACCTTCTTAGACCTCTTTATTTAATAGGTTTTCGATACTGGCCAACAATGTGGGTAGTTCCTCATTTGTTTGTGATTTACTTCATCCTTCTTAGACTTCTACATTTAATAATTCTTTGATACTAGCTGATAGTGGGGGAAATCCTATGGGAGATGACTCTATGAATATTCCTCCTCCATGAATTTTCTTTTATGTAATGTTCGAGGACTTACAGAGTCCTCAAGAAAAATTTTTGTTCAATCTAGTCTACAAAGTATTAGCCATGTTGATGTTATTTTTTTACAAGAAGTTAATATTTCTATTTTTTATTAGATGTTTCTCTCAACTGTATTACAAGTTCTTTTATGCACTTCACTACTCACCATGCAAATGGTCAGGGTGGTGCTTCTATTTCTATCTTATCCAAACTTAAGGATTGTTTACTTGGATCTAGCGAGGTTTCTTCTCATCATGTGGTCTATATTTTTTTGAATATTAACAAAAACACCTTAGGCATTGTCAATATTTGTGTACCTAATTATGGGTCTAGTCACTCTACCCTTTGGTGGTACCTAACTGATCACATGTTAGGTACCACTGCTCCTCCATGTCCTGCATGTCCGGCTGATCCGGAGCCCCAAAATCTGCATCCTCATCCCCCACCTCCACCATGTCCGCATCATCCAACGGAACTCCCAAATCATCCCTTGGTGCCTCGGCACCCTCCACGGCCGCCTCCGTGCCTCCCAGAGGCCCCTCTCCTCTCCACCATCGTAATACCCACCACGAGTCATACTCAGTGGTAGTCCCGACGTCATCCACGTCCGGGACGTCAATCACCGCATCTGACTCCTCACCCAGTGGCGCGATGGCCGATCGATCTAGAGACCTCTCATCTCCCCGATGCCGATAGACCACGGGCTCACCAGGCAACCCCTGGTGCACCCCAAACTGTCGTGTAACTCGGCTATATGAGAATAACTCATGCTCGGTCCCGTGCCGCCCAATCAACCACCACTCCCTACGTACCCGTCGGAGCCACTCTTCAGCCTCCAGCCAGGCTGGACAGTCCCGATAAGGGCACCAAACCATCTCCCCTGGAGTGAGCCGAGAGAAGGCATTAGTATAGTGCTCTACGAGCACTTGCCCATCGCCGACTCTGCCCCTGCTCCGCAGACCGCCGCCACAAAACTGCATAGCCTATATCCTCATCCTCCATCGCCGCCCGAGTCGTCCATGGTA
This sequence comes from Wollemia nobilis, assembly GCA_028583015.1. Classification (NCBI taxonomy): domain Eukaryota; kingdom Viridiplantae; phylum Streptophyta; class Pinopsida; order Araucariales; family Araucariaceae; genus Wollemia; species Wollemia nobilis. The sequence continues at coordinate 19,259 of JAQPPZ010011001.1, forward strand.
ACCCGGTTGGCCTCTCAACTGCTATGTGTCGCCAACCCCAAGATCGTAGTAGATAATCGCAGCTGACCCCATTTCGTCGCCGATAGCGGACCCCATACGGATCCCCGTAGAGTTGTGCCAACGATGTCCGTCCCCATATCAAAATCGGCGGTGCCTCTATCGGGCACTCTACCAACCGCCACACCAAATCCAAGCAGGTTCCATGGGAACCTCGTGCTCGAAGAGTCGGGTAGTAGCATGTTAGAAATGAGGCCCATCAAGAATGCGTGCCTCACTCCTAACACCCCCCTCTCCTGCCACCATCCAACCAAAATCCCGCCAGCCTGGCAGTCCACCTCAGCTATCTCCACTGGGTTTTCTACACCCAACCGCTCCCCATGCCCGAAGCTGTTAGGAGGGAAAACTTGAAGGGGATTAATTATTGATAAAAATAGGTTACAATATATAGGCATAAGCCTATATTCAACACATGACACTTGTCAAGTGAAACTGACAAGTGTCAAGGATATTGATAAATATAGGTTACAATATATAGGCATAAGCCTATATTCAACACATGACACTTGTCAAGTGAAACTGACAAGTGTCAAGTGTCAAGGAAGGCATAGTGCACTTTACTTTAACTCTAACATTCCCCCTTAAAGTGCACTATCCTAACTAAAGAAAAAACAAAGCAAGTCAACATTAGGTAACATTCCCCCTTAATGTTGACTTCTCAAAAACAACCTATCATCCTCCTTATTGCTGATTTGGTCTTAGGCTCGTGCTTTGTGCTCTTGGCTCTCCAACTGTGAATAATGCTAGATCCACTGTGTATACATCTCGGTCTGTTGCCTCAGGGTCAACCACTTCAACGGGTCTGTTGCCACTGGGTTAGCCGTCTAAGTGCCTCAGGGTCATCATGGGTGCCTCAAGGTCAGCCACATCTGGGTCTGTTGCCTCTGCAGGTCATCCTCAGAGGATGTTGCCACTCGTAGGTCACTGACTAGATTCACCACATGGTGAACTCAATCTAGAAGGTGTCGGTCTCTACCGAAAAATGCACCTAATGAAAGGAAAAACGAGCCATATAAGAGTGTCGGTCTTTGTCGAAAATGCACTCAATACAATAATAATGAGCCATAGATCAAAATAGGAGAGAAGAAGGAAAGAAGATAATCTTCTGAAGTGTCTTCGTCTGTAGTCTTCAGAAGTAGATCCGAGAAAAACCTCGGATAGATTCTAGGGTGTCTTTGTCTGTAGTCCCTAGTATAAGTGTCCTTATGGTGACCATGTCATCTCACCGAAATGCATGGGTAACCAGCCGCTGCATTTGCCAAGTGTATAGAAAAGGTCACTAGATACAAGGATCATAAATAAAATTACCTTAGGAGTGTCGGGTACACCCGAAAGTGCACTCCAAGGTAGAAAAACTTTGAGGCTAAAAAAACTGAACTAAAACAGCCTCAAAATTACAATTTGACACCACCATTGTGTCCGTCGTGGAAAAACGTTTCCAACGACTATAAATACCCCTATACTTGTGTCTGAATGGGGCCTTCATCATTTGAAAAAAAAACCATCATGCCTATCTAAGGCAGCAAAATAAACTTCAGGAATATCATATTCCTGGCATCGCACTGTGGCGGAATAAAAGGACAGACTCAATTTCCCTCGCAGGGGAATTACATGGGCCATGTGGGCCAATAAGACTCTTCATGATTAAAGTAGCTCCATACAAATCGAATCAAATGCTCCTAACCATTTCATAAATTATCCCCTTTTGGAATAAAATACCCCACATTCCAAAGAAAAACATATACCCCCGTTAAAAAATATTTTGACTTCTCATAAAAAGTGCCCCACTAGCCCTCATTTCAAAATTAAAAATAATGGCCTCCTTTAATGCTAACAATTGAATTGAAACTGACAAATTCTGGATTATTTAAAAAAACCCCGCCAGCAATTTAGTCTCATATGAGGCCCTTCAGAAACACTTGTCTGGACTTGGCTCCACACGCGTCTCCAAGGTACCGTGGCCTCCGATTCATAAGATTTGATTTACCGGAATCACGGCTCAAGCATGAAACAAAAAATATTTAAACATAATTCTCATCAAAAATCTTTCGGGCCACGGCAAATCCGACGGCCTCAAGGCCTTTATCCCCAGCGTTGACGCCGTTGCGACGCCACAAGAATGGCGACGGTCAAGTCAATTCACGGCGATGGAAATCAAGCGCCCGCCGACGGACATGGGTCATAGGTCGAATGCCGCCTGAGTACTGGGAATCGAATCCCTTTACCTCTCAAGAATCGAAACTTACATAAAAATAGCTCTGTTGGCTTCATCCCGTGATCTCCGGTCTGGTCCTACCCTTCAGCTCCAACAGCATCTACATCTTTACAGAAGCAACCTCAAAGCAAGCGTTTTGAATTTCATAAACTTAACTCGCTGCAGTATCTCCATCTTTCCAATAACCACCACAGGGGCGATTTTGTGAGCCTCATCAACCTCAACATCTCCGGCAACGACTTCCAGGGCACTCACGGCCGAAAACATCATCAGGTTTGGGGACTTTGCCTTCCAGGGCTCCGGTCCCTGCAAGCGCGGGTCCCCTGTGCCATTATATTCTGATGCCTGGGCAAACTCTAGTTAACAAAGGCATTTTATGTGACGACGAGGAGTCGGATCTGAAAACACATTCTCCAAACAGGACGTCGTAAGCTTCAAACTCAGCTATCTCCTCTTCTCCGCCATCGGGATCGCATAGATCTGACGCTGAAAAAAAAATCCTCGTCGCTGTCAGCTGCTTTGGAAACATCAAAATTTTTCTGTGAGCATGCCAGACAACACCCTCGGTAATCAGTCATTCCCCTCCTTCACAGACCACATTCCTGTACATCCTTTGGAATGATGTTTGTGTATATGCTATCCTCCATATCACAAAAATAATAGTCGAGCTCAACCGAATTCGACTGCAATCTTTGTCTGCCGCTAGCATATTACGATTATAAAAATGAGCAAAAAAGTGCCCCGTCGTAGTCACTCAAACCACTGTAACTCCACATGTTATAGGCAAAACTCTAATCTCGGCATCAAATCAGGCGGATGATCTAAAAAAAAATATGCTGGCGGCTCTCAACGGCTCTCTTTAACCACTTTGCGATCTTTAAAAAATTCAATGGATTCTATTTCAGCGCGCCTAGAAACAGTCACGCTGTCTTCATCGGGAGAATTCTCGTCAATCACCGGATGTTAACAGCTATAAGACAGCAAGCACAGTAGCAGATCTGCGACGCCTCCGCAATCTTCTCCAAATTTAATCCACGATGGCAAGTCTCGGAGGTTCTTGGTCATCTTCAGCTCCAGGACTGGAACTCCACTCCCGTGACATTTTTTTCGCTTCCGCGGCTCCGCAGGCACGATTTTATCTACATGCAAACATGGAAAAGACCGCACGAAAACTTCTGTCGCAGTCCCAGAAGTTTCGTGACTTGACGAAATTCGAGCTAGAGTTGAAAACGAACTCCGTAAAAGTATGCTCTGTACTCCGCTGTACTCCGGGCGATTCGATCTCCACAGCCAAACTTGCAATCTCCACACTGCTCACCAAATGCAATCTGGTATCAGAGCGGTAAGATCCGCCTGTGGGGTTTGAGTATGGAGTTAGGGAGTATGCTCTCCACTCATTGAGTGGATCAGAAACCAGAAGCTCCACTCTTCTGGTTTTATTTTTTTTTAGGTTGGAAATAAGTCATTGTGTGGACGTGTGGTTATTCTGCTTGTGCTCTCCCATAGAGTTTGTGAATTTTTTTTATGAAGAAGCATATATCGCAGAAGGTACATAGGATGGTTCGGTGACCACTTAACTCCACAGCTGGCGATCTCTGACAATTTCGTTTAGGCATTATTTTACTGTGAGCAGAAGTCGCGGGAGCAGCACCTGCGAACGGTGCATCGGCTACTGTTTACAGGGTTTCAAGGGGTTTGTTGAAGAGTTCTGGATCTGAGGGTTTGGAAGCCTGTTCCGTGGATTTCAAGGGGTTGGGAACCGTAATCTCGGGGCCGCCGCTGCGAGAGGTCGCCATCCGAGGCCAGTGGAGGTTATGTTGTTTGTGTTCTGGCCGTAGGCAGAACCCGCATCTGGGAGTGGGCGGATGAAAGCTCTTTCAGGACGGTGATGACGGCGCATGCCCTGGTGTGCAGAGATCCCAAAGATCCCAAAATTTGAAAGTGGCCGGATTTTTCCAAACCCGAACCAAAAACCTCCCAAATCCGACGGCGAAAAATACAGAGGAATCGAAAAACGTCCGGGTGGAGAACGCCTCTGAATCTGTAAATGATATGACCTGTGGCAGAGCATCTCAATTGCTTGCCGTTGCATAGGTTTTGCTTCCGAACAAACGGGAGAGGGCAGCTTTAAAATTGAAAGAATTTGGTCGGCTGAATTTCACGGTTCTTGTCCAATTTAGGTGGTGATTGACTGGGCAGAGGCTTGTACGATTCTGAACAGTGAGCTCATAGTCTACAGATCACTGCAACCATTGAAGAGAATCATTCCTGAAAGATTATTGCAGCATCGTGTATACCCCTATACCCCTAATTTTTTCTTTGTGTATGATGCAGTCAAATGAGCAGTTATGTTAATCTACGTGAAAAATCAACGCTCATAAGCCCCCGTTTCAGTTGTACGGTAGTTCATTCGCTTGTTGCCACATGTACGAAGAAGTAGGCATGCATTCTTGCGTCGGTGCCAGTTGTCGACACCTTTCCCGCTTGGCTGCGTCCCGAGCAGGTTTATAGGCACTTATCAAGTACAAGCCACCGCAGATTGGGCTAAAAGAGGTAAAGAATTTAATCGATTTAAGGGTTTATTCATTCCAGGTTTGAAGGTTGCTATTCTAGTAGCAAAATTTTGTAAAAACTCCCAAGTTAAGCATTCTTTTGGAGAGAAGCACTCGGATGGGTGACCATTTGGGAATGTCCCGGAGTTGCACACATTTGTAGAGGGTCAATGTTTTTTTTTAAAAGCATCAAATTGTATTTGATTATAGACATATTTATAGTCGTTGGAAAGAGAAATTCGAAGGGGATCCATTGGTATAATTATTTTTCGGTTTTGAGATTTTTTACTCAACTGAATTTTGACTTGAAGTTTTATATTGTAAACAGAGTGCATTCTCGGTTGCATCGATAATTTGGTAAAAATTGTGAGGAGTCAATTTCTAAGTCTTTGGGAGGACATTATGCCAAGTCATTTATTGAATTTGGGGGCAATCTTGTAAAAGAAGACATTGATATTGTCTCATCATTTTGGAAGCACATTTGGGGCTAATTTGTTTTTAGCCAAGTTCTCAATACAAATCATCAACTTAAGGGGTGATTTAGGACCCCTTGTCCCCTTGTCGGTGGATTCATTTTGTGGCACTCTCTTGGCCACTAGGTGTTTGTTGCTTGCATCTTCTATTTTGAGCTTTGACTACATTTTATGCTTCTTATTACCCTAGCATGACTTTGGGTTTATAATTGTAATCAAGTGTAGTTCATACACACTTGACACTAAGCCATATACAAGCAAGCAAACACATACAGGCATTTTCAGCAAAATACATTGGCACATCTATTGTAACAATTCTACAAAAAGCAAGCATCACACTTTTATAAACTGCCTATGTTCCATGTATCAATTGCTCAAATACTTATAGTATACCTCACGTAAGGGCGGGTATATTGAGTAGTTTGGTATAAAGGTCTGGCAGGTTATTCCCTTTTAGAATTGCCTATGTTCCACGTATCAATTGCTCAAATACTTATAGTCTCCCTCACGTAAGGGCGGGTATATTGAGAAGTTTGGTATAAAGGTCTGGTAAAATTCTAATTCTTACTCTCTTTGGATAGAAAAAGGCACTTATGTTCAACTTAACCCTCCCACTGTTGGAAACTCTTGAAGATTCAGAGTGGAAAAACTAGGCGAACCCTCCTCTGGATCTTTAGCGGTGTACCCTAGATTTTTTTTGAGGGCTCTAATTTGGCATTTGTCATACTTACTTCATCATTTGTTGAGCTCCCTTTTCTTTTGATCCTTTTCTAAATCATGGCTACTACAAATCTATTAAGTGGACTTACAAAGAAACTTGAAGGAGCATAGACTTTTGCAAATTGGAAGTATGAGATGGAGTCAATATTAATGATTAATGACATGTGGGACTTTGTGAGAGATAGGCAGGCTAATGAAGACCCACTCATTGCACCTACAAACCCTAAAGAAAAAGCACAATTTGACAAGAATTCCAACATAGCTTTAAGTTTAATCAAGCTAGCTACAAGAATTCAATGCAGAGAAACTGTAAGGGCTGCAAAAACACCTAAACAAGCATGGGATGCTCTCAATAGATTGTTTGATAGGCCAAGTCAAGATAATATTTTGTATCTCAAACAAAAATTGCACAATCTATGTATGAAAGGCTCACTTACCGATTATCTTATGGAAGTGAAGTCTATTAAAAATGATTTCTTAGTTGTTTGGTAAAACTCTGGATGATAATGAGTTAATTCCAATAGTGTTGCATGGTCTTCCTTCAAAGTTTCACTCCTATGCTACCATGTTAGATTTGAGTAGTAAAACAATGAATTCAACACTTGAGGATATTGAGATCCTACTTAAGAAGCATGAGCAAGCCCTAATCAAAGATGAAGAAATTGAAGCCACATCAGCAACTTTTGCCACCAAGGCAACTTTACAGACCTAAACAAAACAAGGGTCAAAATCAGCATAATAGAATCAAAGGGGTAGACCACACCAGAGATACACACAGTACCAACAGCAGCCAAATCAACAGTACCATCAGCAACCACGTCAGCAACAGTACCAACAACAGCCACAACAGCAGCACTACCAGCAGCAGCAAAGATGGACAACAAGACCTCAAGGGGGTCAAAACAACAATCAACAAGGGTGTGAATATTGTGGAAAATGGAATCATAATATTGATAATTGCTATCAAAGGCAAAGAGAACAGGGAGAACCACAAAATAATAATATGAACACATTGTATGCAGCCAACCAAGTTAATGTTGAAGATAAAGAATGTTGGTATATTGATTTTGGAGAAGCAAAGCACATGACAGGAAGGCAAGATTGGTTGACCAAGGTTCAGCCCACATCAAACCAATTCATTACTTTTGGTGATGAAAGTGCTCTACCCATTGAAGGTGTTGGGGAGGCACCACTTACTTTGCATGATGGTAATAATGTTCCTGCAATAGATGTTTTGTATGTGCCTGGTCTAAAAAGGAGTCTTCTTTCTATTGGACAACTTACTGATAAGGGCTATAATGTCTATTTTGAAAAAAAAAATGCTACATTAAGGAACCCAATGGCAATGTCAAGGCCATGGGACTGAAAAAGGATGGTGTTTACTACCTCCTTACAAAATCTGTAACACAAACATCTTTGCATACAACAACAACTTTCTCTTTGGAGTACATGTGGCATGAAAGATTAGGACATTTAAATTTTAATAATCTTCAAATGATGGCTACAAAAGTATTAGTTAAAGGACTTCCACATCTTAAGGAGTCAAAATGTTTTTGTGAGCCATGTGTAATAGCCAAAAACCATAGGCAACAATTTGAAACAGGAAAGGCATGGAGGGCTAATAGACCTTTGCAATTGATTCATTCAGACATTTGTGGGCCAATGTCTGTTCAATCTTATACAGGGGCAAAATACTACATCACTTTCATTGATGATTACAGCAGAAAGGTATGGATCTACCTAATTCAATATAAGTGGCAAGCCTTTGATAAGTTCAAAGAATTCATGGCACTTGTTGAAAGAGAAAGTGGCTATCAAATCTCCACTTTAAGATCAGATAATGGTGGAGAATATGTTTTTAATGAATTCTTTAATTTTTGTAAGTATCATGGGATAAGGAGGCAATTCACAACCCCTTATACCCCACAACAAAATGGAGTTGCTTGAGAGGATGAATCAAACAATCACAAATAGGGCAAAATCAATGTTACATGTCTGCTATATTACCTAACTCATTTTGGGGAGAAGCTGTTCTTACTGCTGCATACTTGACTAATAGGTCATACACAAAGGCCTTACATGAAAGAACACCTGAAGAAGCATGGACTGGAAGGACGCCCTATGTGGGCCATTTGAGAATATTTGGATGTGATGCTTATGCTCATATTCCTCATAAGAAAAGGAAGAAGTTTGATGATAAGAGCCAAAAATGCATCTTTGTTGGCTATAGTGATAGTGCAAATGCATATAAATTATATGAGCCTATTTCCAAGAAAATCATTTTATCTAGGGATGTTACCTTTCATGAGTATCCCCCATCTAATCCTCCTAAAGCCCCCACTTTAGAAATAACTAATGAAATAGTTGCTCCATTCATGCATACAATATCATCTACTTCTTCTCCTTCACTCATAAATCAAGAAATTCATCCACAAGAAGAACTTCCTACAAATGATCCATGTCCTCCACCTCATCCTCCTAATGATCAAGTAACATCATCCAATCCTTTACCCAAGTGGGTTCAAGCCACAATAGAAGAAGCCCAAAATCATTTGCCCACCTATACAGGAAAAAGGCCTTCAGCCCTAAGACACCAAGTGAATTATGCCCTAATGGCCAAAGTCCTTAGCCAACTTGAACCTTCTAATGTTAAAGAAGCACTTGCTGATCCTAAATGGGTTCATGCCATTGATCAGGAATTGGATTCCATTGAAAGGAATCACACTTGGGAGTTAGTTGATTTACCCAAAGGAAAATATACCATAGGCACAAAATGGGTATACAAGGCAAATATAAAGCAGATGGCTCACTAGATCGCTACAAGGCTCGCCTAGTAGCTCAAGGCTATAAGCAACAAGATTTTCCAAACTTAAAAAAAAAAAAAAATTACCATCTGGTTTCTGATCCATCAAATGATGGAGAGCATACTCCCTCGGTAAAAAAAAAAAAAAAAAGGAAAATAAAAAAAAACAAGGGGAGGGAGGATTTCCATGAGGGAAATCCCCCCTCAAGGGGTTTCACAGGCAGGAGAGGGAACCTGCTCTGATACCAAATGTTAGGAGGGAAAACTTGAAGGGGATTAATTATTGATAAAAATAGGTTACAATATATAGGCATAAGCCTATATTCAACACATGACACTTGTCAAGTGAAACTGACAAGTGTCAAGGATATTGATAAAAATAGGTTACAATAAATAGGCATAAGCCTATATTCAACACATGACACTTGTCAAGTGAAACTGACAAGTGTCAAGGAAGGCATAGTGCACTTTACTTTAACTCTAACAGAAGCATCTCGTCAGTACAACAGTCTGCTGATCATGCAACGATGTCCTGATAGGCAGTCCATCTATCGAAATTCGAAGAAGCCGATAGACATCCTCTAGAGTCACAGTCATCTCCTCGATCGGAAGATGGAAGGTGTTGGTCTGCGGATCCCAAAGTTTGATCAGGGCCATCAGATAAGCCTGATCCGGGACCATAGGCTCCAGTCAAGCCACCTGCTTGAGCCCAAGGGCATCAAGCCATTCCCAGTCATCATCAGTCAGTGCCCCCCGCGCCTCAGTAAAAGCAGTAGGTACATGATACCGGCTCCTAACAACCTGCAAAATAAAATAATTCAACAAAAAAATTAATTAAAATCATAGAAAAAAAAAACTGTACAGAAAAACAGCACACTTACAGCTTTAAAAAAAAACAAAAATAAACTCTAGGGAGCACTTACAGGTCTCGCTTCGGCCCCATCGCTCGAACTAGTTTGTGCACTCATGATGGCAGGGAAAATTTCAGTAGCGCTTCGCTTCGCAAAATTTCCCTCCTCCTCCCAGAGCTCCAAAATTGCAAGAAAAATTTGACACAAATGAACCCAAATTCAAGTTTTGGCCCTTAAATAGGCCTTTTGAGCTAGAATTCATCCTTGACTAGGACGAGCGCTCTGGTTAGCACTCGTCCCACCCAGGGACAAATTCTACAGTTGGAATTTGTCCCACCCTGGGACGAATTCAGGCCAGAAACTTCAAAAAAATCAAAAAATGAACAAAAATGCACTAAAAACCAACAATAAATTTGCCCGATAAGAGTGTTGTTGCACTTGACATCCCGGGCATACAAAATAGACATTGGGGTCACAAATTGTCATTATCCTACTCCTTAAGAAGGCTACTTTAGCCGGACCGCTCCATGGGAAGACGGATTTTTGCCAATTACAGCTCCAAATAGCGTCGCAAAAAGGGTCAACACCCACCAAAAACAGGTCCAAATGTTGGAAAAATTACACATGCTTAACGATAAAACATCTAAATGTACCCTTACAAGTCATCTTGGGTCAAGTGACTCATCGCTTTTCTCACGAAGGTCATTCCCTCATCGATTCGTCGCTTGAGGGGGTAGTCACACTTAGTCACCAATCAACAATCACACACCCAATTAAGGAAAACGACATGCATTCAAAGAATCATTGACAAAGACAATTACGCTCCTGCTTGGGGCAGTAAACAAACAACAATAAAATTGATCAAACGCTTGGCATTCGTGAATCATGAACACAAGGTTCCTCTGTGGACAAAAGGTTGCGCCCTTTGCCTAATCATGACTGATCAATGTCCAAGCTCAAGTCACACCTCACCAAAACAGGTTAATACTTGAAATCAAACTCCTTAGCTCGTTAGAAGCAAGGATTCAAGAATGCATGCCCTTTCCATGCTTGGGGCATCAAAAGTTGGTTAGGTTACCAAGAAACCCTAATCATTAGTGCTTTGGTTATCTATTTTTGCTCAACGCTGCGCCATGCACAACGCATCCCAAAAAGGGGCATTTGTAGACACCAAAACAACACCAATCCGATTATGTGGCTGCAAACACTGATCGCTTTGACAAACACAGCCCCCAGGGCAGCCCTCAGAGGTTAAACAGTGGTCCTAACCACTTTCATAGCAATTTTGTAAGGTCAAGAGGCAATTTGGCACATTCAGGCACTTTGCTCAGTATTCGTCTCACCCAGGGACGAATTCAAACTCGGACCCGTCTCACCCAGGGACAAATTCTGAATTCGTCTTTGGTCGGGATGAATTCCGTGTTTAACGGGAAAAAAGAAGAATGGCACCAAGTGGCAGCCAAGGACAGTCAGTTGATGACTCTTGCCTCGCACGCTTGTGTGGGTGGGAAGATGGGCCGTTAGAGGACTGTCACAAGGGCAGTTATGAAAGCCCAAGTCATGGAGGACTCCCCTCCCTCATGGGAAGACATGACCGCCACATGGCACCTATGACCAACACATGGCGCTTATGCATCCCTCTCAAAAGAGACCCCATGGGTCTATAAAATGGTGGACTTTTCTCACCCAAAAGTAGGAGATTGGAGGCGATTTCAACCAACGAAGTGTTGTCCAATTGAACAACCATTTGCATCCTTTTGATTCACCTTCTCACATCCACTAATCTCTTTTGCAAGGGAGGTTATTGGGTGGCTTTTGGAAGCATGGATCCAACCCAAATCCAAAATTTGACCACCTTACACCACAAATTTGCAGACACCCCAATCCTAAGAGGTTTTGGACCCATCCCTAGTGGATTGGCATCGAAATCAAGTGCCAACGGTGGGAGGCCCACTTGGGCACCCCACATTTTCTAAGTTTTATTCTAAAGCATTCTAGATTATTGGTTCATGTTGCATATTGTGTTATTCTGTTTAGTGAACTCATAGCTTCAATTCCATAACATTTTGATAAGATTTTATCATGCCTTTTGTCGCTTTGTTGTCCTACTAACTTGCAAGTGGCGATATTGAATTCTCGAGGATAGAGGCCAAATTGGGAGAATCAGACCATCTGGGTCGTCCCAAAATGGCCCCAATTACCTAACCCCTCTATTTTTAGGTGTTTTGGAGGTCTCGGGAGTCGACATTGGAGCAGTATCACTTCGGCTTTTCCAACACAGTCGAATTCGTCCCACCCAGGGACGAATAGCAGTCAGAATTCGTCCTGCCCAGGGACGAATTCTAGGTGGAGGCAGATTGGCCGACTGTTTCAATGACAGTAGCCCTCTGGTAATGTCTTCTGACCTCTTTCAAATTTGCAGGTGACTTAGATCCATTTTATTCACTGTATTTGACAATATTTTGCATGCATCTTTTGGCTATTTCAAAGAACGAACTTTCCTTTTTGTCACAAGTGCTACTAACGCCTTGTTTGTTTCTTTGATTGCAGGAGGAGCAACAAGAAGTGAAGATTCATCGGCATAAGCGGCGATGACATTCTGGCCCACCCATTTCAAACGTGGGCATGCAGAAGAGGGATCAATGATCACGATTGTAACCAAATCCATTTAACGCTCCTAGCCCCTAAAAAGGGAGGAGGCAATTTTGTAACCATGGTTAAAGAGTTTAATAAAAGGGCTGTGACTTCTCTAAATTCTTGTAACTACTTTCAATCAATTTGCCTCTTTTGTTTAATGCACTTCATGTTTTAGGACTTAAGCGTTATTTTGATTTGAATGCATCGAAGTAGTTTTTCCTTTCTAAAGCTTTCGAAATCTCATGCTTTCACATTGTACATGCTCTGACTGACCTCTGAACTCCTATCCACTTCATAAAATAATCTATCTGTCTGTGTTGACAACAATGACAATACTTTTGGCTGCACCTTGCTCAACAATATCCCCCTTTGGAATTGTTGGCAACACATGTGTAATTTCCTGTAATTCTTCTCCCCCTTTGACAATAATACCAAAGGGCTACTGCAAACTCCCCCTGAGTCTATGCAAAAAAATTCTCAGACACAACTTGTTATAGTTAGCAAAAATCATGAAAATGAGCAAAACTATAAACATAGGCATAGATGCTCCCCCTGAGAATGTGATCCCAATTGATAGTCAGTTCTTGAGAAACGTGACCACTCCCAACTTACTCTGAAGGTACTCAAAAACTTCCTTGGGAAATGGTTTTGTGAATATATCTGATACTTGCTCT
>JAQPPZ010011002.1:0-33233 GCA_028583015.1 Wollemia nobilis
AAGCCATTTGCACACTTTCCTTGTAGATGGAGAACAACACCCTCCGCTGGTGGTCGCAGACTTGCCGCGTGTTTGGCTTGTAATGTCTGGCGACGCTCTCAACTAGCTCCGAGCAATGGTGAACAGGAGGGCACAAGAACAAGGATAGATTCGAGTGGAATGCTGCACCAAAAGGATGCGAAGCCGAGACTTTGTGGCACCATTCCTTTACTAGGAGTCGCATTTGCGTGATGCTGAGTGTATAATCGTCGTCTTTGTTTCTAGCCAGGCGGTCTATAGGTGGCGGAAGAGGACCTTTGCTCTTTTTCTTCCCTTTGCCCTTCTTCGCTTGTTGCATTTCAATTCCAGGCGAGCCTGAAGCTGCCTGCTCCTGTGAATCACTCTGAGATGCGCTAGAGGCTGCTTGCATGAGGGCCTTACCCTTTTCTGCACCTGATATTTTACCCATGGCAGTGACCTGATAATTCAATTGGTTGCTGGTAAAATTCGTAAGTTTCTCTCCTTGGTGCAGCTCAGATTTCAACTGGTTCAATAATGGCAGTAGAATGAGTGACTAAGCCCTTTTTACGGTGCAAAAGGTAGCATTAATGTCGAATGCTGGAATTAAAGCCCGGGTGCACGAAGTGGGTATGGAGCGTCGTTATTCTTCGTGGGCCGTGCGCAAAATCTCCCTTGGTTAACGCACCTCATTACTGATTGGCCCGACATTCGTCCTTGCCTTTAATGCAATCTGCATCGAAAACCGCGTAGTCATTCTTTTCTTTAAAACGTGCTCCTTTTGCTGACATCATCCGCCGCTGCCTTGGCATGCGCTCCTAGGTTCGTTATACTTGGAAATTGTGCCGAGGCCCGCTGTCGCTCGAAACTGGGTGCACTTTTCGGCGTCGCTCAAAAAATGAGCGAAACTGAGCTTTTAGGCACCGTGGTGAGCGACTAGCGGCACCTGGGGATTAGAAAAATTTTCAACTTTATTCTCCCCCCCTTTTTTTTTTTTTTCTCGTCGAGGGTCTCTCCCAAAGAGCGCGACGATGGGCGTCACTCAAAAAAATGGGCAACGGCAGGCGGCGTTGGAGAAATGAGCGAAAGCGGGCGCTCTGACACTTAGAAAGTTTTTCAACAATTTTTGTCATTTTTTGAAATCGCCCGCCGGTTGTCGCTCAAAAAGGTGAGCGACTCCTGGCGTCGCTCAAAAATTGAGCGACAACGGGAGGCCTCTCCACACTTGGAACTTTTTCGTGCCCTTCTCTTTCCTTCGCGTCTTGCTGAAGTTCGCACAAAATAGGGGGCAACGCCCGAAGTCGTTACGAAATGAAGCGACGATGGGCGCCAAAACTTGGAAGTTTCTCCATTGTTTTTCCTTGCGGCTTGGATCCCGCCAACTGTCGCCCCAAAAGGGGAGCGACGACGGGCGGCGCGCCCAAAATGGCGCGACATCGGGCAGCGCTGTCTTTGGACTTAGAAAATTTTTAGCCTTTTTCCTTCATTACACCTTCCAGAGTCACCGTTTTTTAAGGGCGCCGACCAGCGTCGCCCAGATTTGGAGCGATGGCGGGCGGGAGCCCCTGCCTTAGCCACTTTTTTCCGTCTTTTCCTCCCAAGGTCGCTGAAAACTAAGGGTGACTCCCGGCGTCGCTCAAAGAATGAGCGACGACGGGGTGCTAGGGACTTAGTGGAATTTTACAATCTCTCAATCTCCCATAATTTCTTCAACCTTAGGAGTTTGCTATGAGGCACTCTGCTTACACAAAACACTTGGCTCTTTTTTCCTTGGATTAAAGCAGAAAACTACTTCTACGAAAGCAATATTTACATTCAAAACAGAATTTAAAATGCAGAAAGGGAGATATGTACAAGGGGAAACCTTTGGAATTTTTTAATGATGATAGGCTTTCAGATGAAAGCCAATCAACTGGAATTGGAAGGATGTGACCCTCCATGTCTCTGAGCACGAAGGAGTTGAACTGGTTGACCCGGGCAACCTGAAAGGGCCCTTCCCAGAAGGCATCAAATTTATCATGGTTCCCTGGTTTTGCCTTCAAGGCATCCCATTTCAGCACTAGGTCGCCAATCTTGAAGACTCAGGTCGTAGTGCCTTTTGAAAACCAGTTCCATGTGGATTCCGTGTGCTTTAGAAAAGCTTCATAAGCCTTTTCTCTTTCCTCTTCAAGCTACAACAACTGTGCAAATCTGGCGTCAAGAGGGTCCATGTCTCCTTTTTCACTGTCCAGCAGCCAGAGTGTAGGTATTTCAAGATGAGTTGGGAGAACAGCCTCCTTCCCATAGACCAGCGCGTAGGGTGACGTTTTGATTGACTTCTTGAAAGATATTCGGTCTACCCATAGCGCTAAGTTTAGGTGCAGGTGTCAGGACCTCTTATTTATCTACACAGTCTTCTTGATGATCTTCATGAGATTCTTATTTGTGGACTCCGCCAAACCATTTCCCTGCGGGTAATAGTTAGAGGACATCTTATGATAAATACCATATTTGTTGGTGAATTCCGTGAGTACAGCTCCTACGAAACCTGGTCCATTGTCTGTCACTATAGCCTCTGGGATCCCAAAACAGGTGATCAAGCTTTCAAGGAAGGCGATGACCATCTCCTGGTCAGCATGTTTGGTAGGTATCACCTCCGCCCATCGGGTGAAGTAATCGGTGGCAGTCAAGATAAACTTATGCCCTGCCGAGGAATTGGGTGAAATGGTCCCGATGAAATCAAGACCCCATTGCTGGAACGGAGATTCAGCTTGGATCGGCTGTAGTGGCATAGGTGCGTTCTTATTTCTGCCGGCGAACATTTGACATTTTCTGCACTTCTGGCAGACTGCGTACGCATCTGCGAAGAGGGTAGGCCAGTAATAGCCTGCCCTGATTATTTTTAAGGCCGTAGGCCTTCCCGAGAAATGTCCTCTCGACATTCTAGAGTGGAACTCGCCGAGGACCTTCTGTTTGTCAGATTCTTTGACGCATCGCAAGAGGATGTCGTCTACATTTTTGAAATACAGCCCCTCGGGGCGCAATACATACTTCAAAGCTTGGAGCCTGAACCTCCTTCTTTGTGAGGCGTTGAGTCGATTTGGACATCTCCTTGTGTTAAAGTACCACACTATATCATTGGTCCAATTGCTCTCCTCTGATAAGGAGTTGGCAAGATTTCCTTCCATCACTGGATCCTCCCATTGGCAAGCAGACAATTCCGCGACAACGCTTCTGGCTAACTCCTGGCATAGAGCCCGACCTCGGATTAGCTTGGTGGGTCGCACTTTTATGTCGAATTCTTGGATTTTTGTGACCCATCCTGCCCTCTTGTGACCTAGTTCACCCTGAATAATAAAATTTCTGACATCCGAGTGTATCACAAAAACTGTAACCCGGCTCTGAGATACAAAGTGCTTAACCTTCTTCAAGGATCTCATGACCGCATGCACTTGTCGCTCAATGAAATTGTATCTTGCTTTGTGTGGCTGGATTACTTGGTTCAAGAAGGCTATTGGTCACTCTTCGTCGTCGTCTCCCTTTTGTGTTAGGACTGCAGCATAACTTTCAGGCTCGCCTACCGCATATAGGATGAAATCCTTTGAATAGTCTGGGTTTATCAGTACAGGCGCCTGGGCAATCCTTGCCTTGATTTCTTCAAAGGCCTGCTTTCTCTCTTCTGTCCAGAGAAACTCGGCATTCTTCTTCAATAGTTCGGCCATGGGCTTTATGACTTGAGCGAAATCGGGCACGAACTTCCTTACGAAGTTAATTTGGCCGAAGGACTGCAACCCTTTCTTGTCGATTTGGGCCGGCAAACGAAGAAGAGCCTCCGCTCTATCAGGATCGACTATAAGGCCCTTTTATGAAATTATATGGCCCAACAGCTTACCCTCTTTCACAGCGAAGACTGACTTCTTGGGGTTGATGGATATACCAAATTCTCGGCATCTTTCAAACACTTGCCGCAGGTGGGAGGTGTGCTCCTCTCTTTTGTGGGAAAACACGGTCATGTCATCCAAGTAGATGACAATGATTTTATTGAGCAGCTCCCGAAATGCAAGGTCCATGGCCCTTTGGAATGTGGCCCCAACATTGGATAAGCCGAATGGCATGCGCTGATAGGCGAACGTCCCCCATTTGGTGGTGAACGTTGTCTTGTGTTGGTCTTCATCTTTCACCAAGATTTGGTTGTAGCCAGAAAATCCACCAAGGAGAGAGAACCGTTGGGCTCCTGCGACCACATGAAGAATTTGGTCGATCTGCGGAAGTGGATAGTGGTCTTTAAGCGAAACTTGGTTTAAATTACTAAAATCCACGCAGAGGCGGATGTCTCCGTTCTTCTTTCTCACGGGAACCAGATTTGCGACCCAAGAAGAATGCTTGATGGGATAGATGATTTTCGCCTCCAGCATCTTCAAGAGTTCTGCCTTCATCAGAATCTCGATCTTCGGATTAACCGCTCTTTGCTTCTGCCTAAAGGGCTTAACACCTTCCTCCAGTTCTATGGTGTGCTGGATAATCTCTCTCTCGTACCCCTTTAAGTCCTGGTAACACCAGGCGACAATGTCTGGGTACTCCTTGCACAAGGCCTGTATCTGCTCCAGCTCCTCTGGAGTGCAGTCTGTGCCAACTTTAATCACTTTGTCGGGTTCAAGCTCCAGGTCCATGTATTGTTTGGCATCTACCTTGATTCGGTGCGAGATGGCCCTGTCATTTTGGTCAAACAGGCTCTCCAAGGTAATCAGTCCTTTTGGGACATGATTATTTTTCAACTGTATTAACCCCTCAAATTGCTCGTCATCAGGGTCTCTACCTTCGATTGTGCTAGCTTCGTGAATAAGAAAACTGATGATATCTTCGTCGCAATCAAACTCCTGCCAGTGGGTGTCCTTATCAGGCACAAAAGGCCTTTAGATGGTATGAACTGGCTTCGGCTTCCGGACAGTGTCATCAGCCGAGACGTACCTGGCTCCAATGGACGCCAAGATGTCTGCATGTTTATTCTTCTCCCTGGGAATGGACTTGACATTCAAGGATTCGAATGATTCCAGCAGGTCGTAGACCCGATTACGGTACGCTTTAAGATAGTGCTTCTTTGCAGTGCACTTGTCTATGCTTTGCTTGCACACCAACTCGAAATCTCCAAAGATCTGTAGTTGCTTGATCCCCAGTCTCTCCGACTTCTTCAGTCCCAAACACAGGGCTTCATACTCAGCCACATTATTAGTGCATCTCCATGCCAGCCTGTAGTAGTATTCCTTTTGCTCTCCTGATGGGGAGACTAGAAGGACCCCTGCCCCTGCGTCGTTCTTGCATCTGGCGTTGTCAAAGTATAACTTCCACAACTCCTTTGGGGCTTGGCCTATGTCTTCTTTTACTGTCTCCTTCGGCTTTTCGGGTTGGGTGATGGAGTAGCAACCTATGTCTGATTCAATCATGGCATTGAAGTCCAACAAGAAGAACTCATCTTCTACTTGCAGCTGTTCTATGGCTTCTTCCACCGAATTCACCTCTTTCAACTCTTCAGTGACCAAATGAACAACATCATTTTGTATTCCCTCCCCTGGTATCTTTTCAACTAGGAAAGTTGAAGGTTTTCCATTGTAAAATCTTGACTTTCCTCTCTTTGAAGGGGATCTCCATGTGAGAGTAGTCCATCGAGAGATATCCGCCCAGCTTGGCGATAAATTCTCTTGAGAGGCACATGCCGAAGTAGGGCTCCAGGTCAACAACCACGTCTTCTTGAATGACCACGACCTGAGGTGCCTTGTGCAACCAGATAAGAATGTCTTTGATAACGCCAATTGTCTTCACAGGGGTGCCATCTAGCTGCAAGACGCCTTGAGTGCTTCTCGTATACTCCATGCCGATTTCTTCACAGACCGCCCTCAGAATGATGGTGGTTAACGCGCTGGAATCAATAATGCAGTTATGCACTATGTATCCCTCCATTTGCAGCGACAAGTAGAATGGCGGTGGTCTGTTCTTCCCCGTGATAGAAGTTGTCGGGGGTTGAGCTAGCACGGGCTGTGATGGCTTACCTCTTGTTGAGGTTTTCAGGGACTCGTGCAATAAATCTACTTGTCCAGGGAGCTGCAGGGCATCGTACATGTTGACCTTAGCCGGGGTCTTCTTGAGCTCATCAACTATGTTGTAATCTGAAGTACTGGGTACTTATCCTTCTTTTGGCGGGTCATACTTAGTACGGTATTGCTGTATGGCCTCAACCCTCTGTCGCTTTGTCAACGACGGGTACTTGAGCTTCTCTCGAGCTTGCTCCTTGGTTTCCGCTGGAGGTTGAACCTCTTAGGCCTTCGCGGGTGGTGCTTTCTCTTTTGGTGGAGGCAAGGGAGCTTTGTCAGGAACTTTCGCAACAGGTGGCACCTTTTCTCGCCTAGTGTACACTTTCAAAGGCTGCATCTGGGCTGCCTCTATCCCTATCAGCTTCTTCCCGTCCTTGGTCAAGAGAGACATCGGGTCTTCCTCGGAGACCGCAAAGTTGCTTCCTTCTTCACGAAGCATGTTGACTTCTTCATCGTGCGAGAGGTTGCCTTCAAGAGTTTGAATATAATGTTGATGTAGCATGCAAGTAGCTTCCCCATGAGGGTCATTGCACGTAGAGCACCAGTGCACATTGTCTGGAGTGCTCGGTTGCGCATTGTTGGGAGCGTTCCTCGCTTGAGGCCTTTCAGCCGCTTGGTCTCTCATCAGTGCGGGAGGAGGATAAGACCTCCTCGGAACAAATTCTTGTTGGGCCTGCTTCTTCTTCATGATGGCCATATCATTGGACAGCGTCCGGTAGCCAGAAGAAAGAGACAGTACTTCTTGTATAATCTTAGTCTGTATATCCATATATGGTTGTGCAGGCTGGGCTGGCGGAGGCAAAGGCGCTAACGGCGGTGCTGGAGGCAACGCCGAGTACTGTGGAGGAGCTGGAAGTGATGGATATTGAGGGGCAGGCGGGAGCTGAGGTGTCGTCGGATTGGGAAAATGCACTTGGGGCAGACCATACTGTGACACGACTGGTGCGGGATTCCATGATGAATTTTGTTATGTATTGGATGAGGAAGGCGCCCCTGCAGACGTCGGTGGATATTGTGACTGCGGGAAATCCGGGTAGATTGGTGGTTGTATCTTATGCAGGAGTCTACCTATGGTGATCATGTCCAGCTCTGCCCTCTGGGCTGCCTCATACAATTCAGGGAAAGTACTTACGCGGGCCAACTTGATGACCAGACAAATGTCTGAGTTGAATGCTCTGAGGTAGTAGTGAGCAGCTTGTCCGTCTGAAGGACGGAGTTCAATGGGCACTCTTTTCCATGATCTCGCAAATCTCACATTGAAGTCTGAGATCTCTTGCGGATGCCGCTGAATATTTTGGAATTGGTGCAGCAGTGAGGATGGATCTGCAGACTCATTGAAATCTTTAACTAGCCGTCCGGCCAACTGAGCCCACCCCGTGATGGTATTCTCCGGCAAGGATCTATACCAGTACAACAACTTCCCTCGCAAGGAGAGAGCTAACAGCCGGATCTTGACACTTTCATTCGTGATGGCATGAAGCACGGCCAAGGCCAGGATATCTTGAGTATGCTCGTTTGTTGTCTTCCCCGTTCCATAGTATGTGGGGATAGCTTTCAAAGCAGAGAGTGGAACAGCATGTTGATCAAGTAGATTAAGGGGTCCCGTGGAGTCGACGTCTGGGAATAGCTTAAGAGCATTTGGCTGGGGATTTGCCATGTCTGCGTTTTGATCGTCTTCTTTGAGCTGATCAGTAGTGTAGTCAGTATCGGTACTATATGAAGTTGTATAGTGTTCTTCAACTTCAGCTTCTTGCTCAAATGCTTCGTCTTGATGAGATTGATAATCGATCAGCCTCGGGTGCTCTCCAGCAGCGTTGATGTCGATCTCGTAAAAATCAGGCTCTTGTCCCGCATTCCTAACTCTCCATCTTCTTGTATGCATGAAGGAGCTCTTGATATTGGACCAGTCTACAAGACTCAGAGAATATTCGGGTTCAGCAGAGTCGCCAGGTGTTCAGATTTGACAACAATGAAGCGAACACCGATGCTTCGATTCTGTTTTTGGGGGTGGAACACTCGTGTCCCACCGGGCGTGCCAGAGAAACTGTTGGTTACGAATCTACCACTAGGAAAGGATTTTAGTCTTTTGCGCCCTAGATTCGCCCAGCAGATTGAAAGGCCGAAAGGAAGGGATGCCTTCCGCGCCAATTTCCAGAGGAGGTCGGCTTCCTATACTAATAAAGCTTTTGGGGGTTTTAGATAAGAGTGCTGGAAAGAGATAAATGTGCAGAAAGAAATGAAAATATCATTTGTTTCAGGTGGGGAAGAACAAGCAACACGATTAAAAATTTGCATCCAAACCAACAACAATCAAAGCAAAGCATGTAACAGAAATTGCAGTTGTTATTCTATCCTATGTATCCTTCTGGTTAGTATTCCAGATCCAAACAATCACCAATGCTCAAATCTAGAATTCAGAATTCAAACAGACAGAAATATGAATGGACATGAAGCAGAAATACTAACAGAAGGCAGCATAAAAGACAGAGACAAGAAGCAGATCCAAGGATGCTTTGTATTAATTAGAAGGTGATCCGTCACAGCAGAGTTCTCTAGCAATATGTTCCCCCCCATTTTTACAATGAAATAAACTACCTTTTATAGCAGGAAAATCCCCCCAAAATACAATCATGCACGGATCTAAAGGACCGGAAAAAGCTGTAAAAGCTGCAAAAAGTTGCCTGGTTCAGACCCCTGTTGGCTGTACTTGTACTTGAGGTATGACTGCTCTGAAAACTGTACATCTCCGGACTGGTCTGGTGGGTGGGAAAGACAGGGCCTATTGAATGTAGTAGCTGAGGTACAACTCGCTCTTCAATGTTCATCTACCTTGTACCTTGGCAGCACACAGTCTGTCACCTCCATACAGGCACAAATCTCGAGATCCGCATATATTCAGCCCTGATATGAATTTGACTGATGAAAGGGGGGAGTGCCCACAGTCGCCTGATTAAGAGAGCGACCCCGGGAGTCGCTCCAAGATGGAGCGAACTCGGGAGGTCCTCTGATTTAGAAGCTTTAGCGACTTGGTCTTCCTGCTTAGGTTCACTGTCCTTGGGGAGGGCGGCAACGGGCGTTGGAGGAAAACAGCGACGACGGGCGGCGCAGGCAAAACCGAGCGACGGCGGGCGGCGCGACACTTAGAAATTTTTCGATCTTTTCCTTCCTCTACTTCCGCCGAATGTCGCTCAAAAAGAGGAGCGACGTCGGGCGGCGCTCCGAAATGGAGCGACAAAGGGCGTCGCTCGAAAACCAACACTTACACAAATTTTGCATTTCATTTTTCCGCCCAATGTCGCTCAAAAACTGCCGCGACGACGGGCGGCGCCAGAAAATCTGAGCGACGGCGGGCGTCGCTAGACTTAGAACATCTTGGCCACTTCTCTTCGCTCTCCGCCCAATGTCACTTAAAAAATGGAGCGACACCGGGCGTCGCTCCCAGTTTAACACTTAGCCAATTTTTTGCATATTTTTCAATTTTGCCTTTTTCTCAAACAGATGGGACAAAAGTAAAGCAAGAAAAACAGAAAATGGAAGATATAAAATATGAAAACTACAGGAGGAAATCAGCGAAGGAGGATAGCAGCAATTTCTTGAATTTTCAGGAATTTTACCCCTTTATAAAATGTGACAACAATACTCACACAAGATCATAATAAGAGCAAAAGAAGCCCCTTAAACCCTTCTCTTACCACTACATTATCATGTTTCCAATTTCTAGCCTTATTTTTCTACAGATTCTGCCTTAGATGGATATATAACAACTGGTGTTGGTTCAAACACTTCACTCGTTCTAATCATAATGTTGAGTTACTGTGAGCCTCAGGATGTCGCTAACTCTTAGACAAAGAAGAAATGTTTTAATCTTTCACTTGATTACCATGGCCAACATTGTCTAGCATAACATTTTATGCATATCCCTGCAGGCCATTTTACACCTTGCAGGATGACCCATTTATTCTAAATGTGATCCAATAGCATGTTGCACCGACGGTTATTGGAATCCATACCATTGCTATTTGGATAATATATGTACTCCCAACTGCCAATTTTTTTTCATATCGGTTGGACATCATTTCATTTTTTTGTTAAGATATTTGGTGTCTAAAAGCACCATTCTTATCTATTGTATTTTTCCTTTCCTTTCTTTTCATGTTCCTTATTATCTTTATGCAGATTTTTGGGTGATGTATTCATTCCTTTTGTTCCTTTCAAAATACTGTGAATTACCACATGGCACTTCCCCAAGAAATATTTAAATAATACACACACACAGGGAAAAAAAAGATTTATTTCCCAATCATAAACCAGTAATAGTCATCTTCTCATTGATTCCAAGTGACAGGTAGTAGAGTGCGAGTGGTGGTAAGGTATGAGGGAGTTCTACAGTTAATAAATTTACGGTTTTGATCGCCTTTTTCTCAGATAGGATTGTTTTTCGAGCTCTATATGGTGGTGGTGTCTCTTTTTAACTTCATGGAGTTGGTAGTACCTTGTTCACGGAGTTCTAAGATGCTAGGAGACACTCTCGAGATGCCTGGTCAAGGACACAATGAAGATTCATACCAAAGGAGATCTCTTCGCTACTCTATTCTCACTCTAAAGCGGGTAGGCTTATTTCTTCAAGGTTCAGATTTGGATAGACAGATGGGCCAGATGGGCACTATGACCTGGAATGCTTCGCTTCATTCACGTCATTCTCTACGCCAATCAACGGTGGGGGAGGAAACAAGCAATGAAGATTCAACCTACACATAATTCACCCACTCCTAACGAGACGAGAGGCAACTCCTCGGATTAGCGCCTATGGATTGGGAATAAGAAGAGACCTATTGATTGGGAATACCGAAGGCATTTCCATTATGTCGTTGATAGTTGTGCTAAGAGGTGCCCCTTTCCCGTTTGGGGGGGGGGGGATAGGGACAAGAGGTGCATAAGGATGAGCTTAAAATGGTACACTCTAGCTTGAAGCAGTGGCATGCCCTCTCTATTTTAAGTGGACCTCTTCAAAGCAAAGCCTTGACCTCCCTTTTCAAACTTTAAGCAGTCTTGGGTCAACCCCAAGAATATTAGGACCTATGGAGACACACTTGGAATATTATAAGGATAGAGAATAAGTGACTTTGATTGCTCAACCTTTTGATTCTATTAGATAGGGTGCTCAGAAATGGTTCAAATAGTAAAAATGGAGGATTACTATGACTATAGCCCTTGGAAAGTCTTCCAAAGAAGAAAAAAAATTATTTGATACTATGGATGACAGGCTACGCAGAGACCATTTTGCTTTTGTGGGTTGGTCCAGCCTATTGCTTTTTCCTTGTGCATATTTTGCCCTAGGTGGATGGTTTATGGGTACAACCTTTGTGACTTCATGGTATATGACCTCTTCTCCTTCCACCGTTGGTTTTATAAGGGGACAACTTTTACTCCTCTCTCTTCACCGCCTACTCTTCAAGAAGAAGTAGATTTTCGTGTTTTTTGAAAGCCCCATTATATAATAGACCTATGAATCAATAAATAGATCGAGTGGTAAAGGTCCTCTTATATAAGGTTCGAGTTCCCCCATTATATAAGAGACCTATGAATCAAGATTTTTGAGGTCGAATGATAAAGGTCGAGTGGTAAAGGTCCTCTTATATAAGGTTCGTGTGCCCCATTATAAGAGGTCAATACATCTTAATCAAGAGTGTGGGCTAACTTCTCTCCGAGTTTATATTTAAGGGCCCACTTCAAGATTTATAGAGGGCCAAGAACATTAAAGGGAACACCTCTCCTCGAAAAAACCTCATAATAGGGTTAAGTCAGAAGAGCCAGTCCTAGCGCCCTCTATCTATAATGGCAAGCTCTATATTTTAAAGTGTTAGCCCATGTTAAGACTACAACAATATGAATGAGGAGAACTCAAGACCTTGAAACGTTCTTCTATGACAAGGGAAAATAACCTGAAATCTGGTGTCGAGTATAGTAATTCAAGTGGATAATAGTTTGGTCGGTTATGGGTTGTCGAATGCTGATTCCAGTTCCGATGCCTCACTGGAGTTGGAAATCAAAAAAGTATCTAAGACTTTTTTTCCTTATTTAAGGTCTTTTTTTACCTTTTTTTGTTTAATCATTCCCGTTCCACCCACCCGCAATAGTTATTGTCATCCATTCGCCCTTTCAAAGAGATTGACTTGACATGCATAGGTTTTTCCATTCATTAGAGGATATGGGGAAGTTGCCTCCCTCTGTAATATGATAGATAAAAAAGTCTTTAATCATGTCTATAGATAGGGTTGTGCTCAATCTTTTGGATAAGAGAGGCGAGAGGGGCAACCCACTTAACCCATGCACGCCAATCGGAACAAGAGAAGAGTAGGGATGGTGTTGGGTCCTTTCTACCTGATAGATTTGACTGGAACAGATGGATTCATGCATGTGAGCACTCGTATCCAGCCTCCAACCACTCTCTATTCTAAAAGGTATCCAGTTTCATGCCTCCCGTGAGTCTCGTTCCCTGTGTTCCTCTTGCTCATCCCCCGATTATGAATGCCTCTTCCGGTGCCTCTTGTGCATAAATGCCTCTCTTTTCCAAGTATCCCATGTGTTCCTCCTCCGGTGCCAATTGAGCCCAGGAAGAAAGAACTTTAAGAGGTATTCCTTGTCAACATCCTCTCGAATTGGTTTCCTCTTGATTCCAATCAAAGAGAAAAGATGATGCCCTTTAATATAACATAATACTTGGCTAGCATGTGTCTCCACATTCAAAAGTGTGATCTTATTTCCCAATTTCCTAGATAAAAGGTGAATTCCAGGCGGCCATAAAGCTAGACTATATAGAGAGGTTAACCATGAGTTAGGTCCTAACATCTTATTATGTATCCCTATCGATGTTGCGGGAAAAAAAATGATGGCATAACCTCTCAGATAAGGCAATCTGATGAATCGCTCAGTCAAATGCGTCAATGAGGAGAGGGACAACCCTTTAAAATGGTTTCAGGGTAGCCTTAATTAACGGTTGGACCATCACATCTTGCGTCTAACATATCTATTACAGTTTGCCTACGACTGGCAACCCCCTAAAAGAGATCAATATAAGTGTTCTCTGCTATATGAAGAGTGGATCCGAGTCAATTCCAAGTCAAACTGAATGTTGAGAGAGAATAAAAAGTGAATCCGAGCAACCATCGACTCCATATTCAGGGGATTCCCCAACATTTCGAGAGTCAAATCGAGAGAATGCTACTGAATATGAAAGGTTAGAATAGAGAGGTTGTTAGTGAAATAAGCGATTCTCACTTATCCGAGAATGCTAATCATGATGGTGTAAAACATTATAAGTTGCAATTTAATATGAAGCTTGAATAATAACTGAGTCTTCCCAATATGGTATCAGAGCCCTCCCTCTTTAATAACCACAAGTTGATTTTATTAAAAGAAGAGCTCCTAAGTGTTGTGAAGAAAGGCGTGTTCTCCTTTATAGAGAAAGGCAACATTTCCTCTTAAAATATGGAGAGGTGGAAGTTTATTTAAAATCTTCATTTCTGATACACGCCTTCATCCTCCACCAGCAAGCACAACCTTTTAAATTAAGCAGTCATTTTTATTCTAAGAGGTGGAGTTTTGTTTAAAAAGTTCATCCGCACAGTTATGAATATAAATAGAGAGGTAGGGATACAACTCTCTATGGCCTGCTACAGGATCTGCCCGAAGGATTAAGGTTTACTACATTGTAAGCTGCATGGAAGGCCCAGGCATAGGAATCCCAGTCAAAGCTAGTGTATACGGTATAGGCAGTTGCTCAACATACGGTCTGTATATGGTCTAGAATGGAGATGTTCAACATTTCCATCTGAGCGCAACTTCGAGCCACACTGAATGCAAGAGAATGGAGGGATTCCTTCCTCACCATAGGAATATACAACGCACTAGAATACCCTTGTTGACGATCTTTTACCGGGACAACGCTCGAACAATGTGATATCTCACACCGGTCTTTAACCCTTCCTCCTCTTGTGTATAAGTAGTTATTTCATATCTAGAGGTTAATCGTACTCTAGCAACCTGGAGTTTTTTTAAAAGAGGTAAGGCAGTGTTTGGTTTTTTGGGGGTGATAGTGGAAAAGTTGACAGATAAGTTACCTTTATCGTCACTCTACTTGTTTTGCTTTGCTTTTAAAATAGAGGGAGGAGGAGATTTTCACCTTTTAAAATAGGGAGGGCTTCCCCTTTTGAAAATAGAGAGCGATTCTTTTGAAGTAGGATAAATAGGGTTTGAATCATTGTCTGAATTCTTATATCCTTCATCATATCCCAATGAGTAACTAGAACTAATTTAGTTACGTTTTGGTGTTCCAATCAAACACTAAAAAATCCTAGTATCTTTCGTCAAAAGAACTATGCATGCAAAATCTTATAAGGAATTGATTCTTCTTCTTGTATTCTGTATAAAATACAACATTTGAAGAAAGAAATTTTGAACCTTTCCTCTTGTATGACTTGGTATTATCACATGCTAATTTCTTCTTGATATCTGGTATATCATTTCTTTGAATCACAAAATGGGAAAAGGGGTTAATGTGAGCCTTTTTATTTTAAATGGTTTATGCACTGTTTAAATAGGAATCAATTTGATGAAAGAGAGGCTATATTAAAGATCTTTGGTTGGGTTGTCCGAGATCATTTCGATGACCTATGTTGAAGCGATATGAATATGAGATATGATTTGAGCATGTAAGACGTGTGAATGGATCTTTAATGGCTGAGTGAGTCCTTTCCTCTGTAATGAACTATTGGCATTTGCTATCTTGTTTCTGTGGATTGAAAGAGAAGTGAGTGAGAGCTCAGCAGGAAAAGGAAAAACGCACGAGAGAGCTTTTTGGTTTTAAATAAACACTTATCCTGATTTGAATCAAGAAGTATATGGAGGTAAATTTTCTCCTCGTAAGCTTTTTTATAGCAATGTTAGTTACAAATTTTTTCCCAATGGGATGCCCATGTTTTTCTATGAAGTAGTTAGTGACTCCTCCCCCTATTTTTTTTTCTCGGTGATGAATCTTTTTATGATGTATTCCCTCTTAAAGGAATTTGTCCATTTTTTGCTCTCCCCTCCCCTACCCCACCTTATATTTCAAAGGGCAAAGGCAAAGGTCTTGATTTTCTTGTGGAAACACATCAAAACTTTTGAATAGAAATGTAAAAGATATGTTGATTGAGGGTAGCTCCCCTTTCAAAATAGAGAGCGTTTAGATTTTTTATTTTACAACCTCTAAATTTTAAAGGTATCCTCTTAAAAAGCTCGGTTCTTTGTTGTTTCTTATTGCAAACAATATTCCTTTCCGCAATAAACTAGTGCTAGTTGAAATGAAACATACTTAAATTCTTTTATGTTCATGCTTTAAAACCTCAATCGAGATCGGGAGATAAAAGAGAGGATTTGACAGAACCATATGTTTTGGTTTGAATTAGTAGGAAATATTATTTCAAATAGGATTCACTCAGTTGACAATCCATCCAATTTATTCCTATTCCTTTTCTAGTAGGATGAAAAGAAGTCCCAGCTCCCCTTCCTCCATTTTTAAAGGTATTTGGCTCTCCTCTCCTTGGGTTTTTTAAAGGGCAAAGGCCCTTTTAAACATGGGGGTGCAGTTTCTATTCGGAAGGTGTTGAGTTTATCAATTCCTTGGGATAGAAAATTATGATTCATCAATCGGTTCTATTTTCAGATGACGGTAGGGAGGGGATATAACTCAATGGTAGAGTGTCACCTTTTTAAAGTGGTGATGGTCATCATTTCGAGTTCGATTATCCCTAAACCTAATGCGGGGAAGTTTTGATTCATCTGTCAGTTCCCTTTACAGATGAGGGTGGGGAAGGGATATGACTCAGTGGTAGAGTGTCACCTTGACATGGTGATGGTCATTGGTTTGATGACGAGTCCTTCCACTTCGTTTTATCCCGCGCTTTCTCCCGTCAAAAAAAGAGGCCAATGGGATTGACACAAGAGGGTAAGAACGGTTGTGACAGCTCTCCTATTCTAAGGTGCCAGAACTCATGAAAATGGAGATGGGTTGAGACATTCTCTTTTAAGTCCCTTTGAAAAAGGGGTTGGTGGGATTGACATGAGAGGGTAGGAATAGTTATAATAGAGGTGAGGCAATCTAAAGCTTGATTGTGCTCTTTAAAAACTCAGAGGAACCTTTCTTGAATTTTGTCCTTTCATTTCCAAGTCTTTTGTAGTAGTTAACGCCATTTAAAATGGAACCATCCTTCGTTCCCATCAATTTTATCAAAGAATAGCCGTATTTTTTCTAATGCTCTTAAAAAGGCAAGGCGTATGTCTTTTCTAAACAGTTGATGGCTTGTTTTCTCCAACCTATACCCTGACGAAAGCCTCAATTTATATATATTAAAGAATATATATTTTAGAAAAGAATATATATTTTAATATTCGGAATAGGTTGCACCTCTAAATTTGTGCATGCATCCAGTGCCCCACGCACGCGTCCTAGACAAATCAGGAGGAAGATCATCGATCTCAGGCTGATGACTCATGAGGGGATCTATGTCTGGAGCGAAGAGCAGAATCAGATCTGCTACAGGGGACTCAAATCAAGCTCTTTCTTGCTCCTGGGCTGGAGTGTAGACCTGGAACTGTGCACGCATCCAGTGCCTCGCGCACGCGTCCCGGATGGATTAGGAGGAGAAACAATGAACAAGGGCAAGTAGTGACCCTTATCTAGAACAAGCGATGTGATCAGATCTGTAACAAAAAACTGAACTTGCAGAGCCACAAAGATAGACCAAGTGAAAGTTGACAGGTCCACGAAGATGCGACAAAGCAAGATACAACTATATATGATAAAATAATATAGAATCTTCCTTCAAATAGGAGTGTAGGATTCTGCTTTTTGTATGCCAGTGTTAAAACCCTCAGATTACCAATGAGAATATCCCCATTGTTGAACATTCTTGGGCTTTTGGAGGTTTCACTGGCACAGTCCCCAACTGTCTACTTTGCACAGCCCTCACCATGTAGGATCGCTTTGGGTCATACATGAACATTGTACCCAAATGGGAAATGAGCAACACCTTCACTTGCTTTATGAATTCTTGCCCAAGGATTAGCTGAAAGTCATCCATCTGAACAACCAAAAATCTGTGCTTGCCATTCCATTTACCAACTTGAACGTCCACGTCATGTGCGACGCCAATGGTCTTTTATGCAGAGGAATTTACCGACTTCAGGTGTTGCCCGCCTCCACTCCACTAGAGACCCAACTCCTTAGCCCATTGAACACTTATAAAGTTGTGTGGCGCCACAATAGACGAGTGTCATGATGGTTTTTCCACCAAGGATCACATCCACATACATCAGCGCATTCAACCAATTTGGTTTCGAGGCTTCCCTGCACGGCTCAGCCTTATTCAAGGCATTAATTTATTGCATGAACGCTCCCATTTGAGTGTTCTTCACACCACTATCCAACTCAGCCTGATGGACAGTCGATACCCACTTCCACTGAGGGCATTCCTTCGGCGTGTGGAGGTCGTTGCACGTCCAACACCTCAGCCAGGAGCGATTTGCCCCTTGGGCTTCGCTTGCAGGTTTCTTCCCCTTTGAGCTAGGTTGTTGTTTATTTGATCCCACTGAGGATTGCTGAGTTCCTCCACGCTGCCCTTGAGTCCCACTCTTGGGCTTATCTGAAGCTCGTCCCTTTTCACCTTGTGAAGCTTTCCCCTTTGACACTTGGGGCTTGCGGGCATCCTTCTTCCCGACGGACTCCTCAAGGAAGTCGAAGAAGCTATCGGCTATTGCAATCGTGTCACTGACATCCTTGGGTTTATGTCGCCTGAGCTCCACTTGAGCCCAAGGTTGCAGGCCTCTTTGAAACATGAACAACCTGTCTTCATCCGTCATCATCTTGATTTCCATCAACTCTTGAAAGTCTTTGATGTACTCACAGATCTTGCCCGTATGTTTCAGCTTGTGCAACTTTAACTTGACCTGTCATTCGGCATTGTCTGGCCGGAACTATTCTTAATGCCGCTTTCAAATCATTCCAGGAGTCCACCTTTTTCACGGTCCTCCTTGCATCAATATCCGCAGAGAAGTTTTGCCACCAAACCTTGGCAACACCTTTCAAATACCTCATTGCTGTCTCAATTTCTTACTCACCGGACAAATTACCCAAGGAACCCCCCCCGCCCCCCCCCCCCCCCCCCCCCCCCCCGCCCCCCCCCCCCCCCCCCCCCCCCCCCCCCCCCCCCCCCCCCCCCCCCCCCCCCCCCCCCCCCCCCCCCCCCCCCCCCCCCCCGCCCCCCCCCCCCCCCCCCCCCCCCCCCCCCCCCCGCCCCCGCCGCCCCCCCGCCCCGCCCCCCCCCCCCCCCCCCCCCCCCCCCCCCCCCCCCCCCCGCGCCCCGGCCCCGCGCCCCCCCCGCCCCCCCCGCGCCCCCCCCGCGCCCCCCCCCCGCCCCCCCCCCCGGCCCGCCGCGGCCCCGGCGGGCCGGCCCGGCGCGCCCCCCCGGGGGGGGCGGGCGCCCCCCCCCCCGCCCGCCCCCCCCCGCCCCCCCCGCCCCCGGCCCGCCCGCGCGCCCCGCGGGGGGGGGCGCCGCGCCGCCCCCCCCCGCCCCCCCCCGCCCCCCCGCGCCCCCGGCGCCCGCCCCGCCCCGCCGCCGCCGCCGCCGCCCCCCCCCCGCCCCGCGCGCCCGCCCCCCGCCCCCCCCCCCCCGCGGCCGGCGCCCCCCCGCCCCCCCCCCCCCCCCCCGCCCCCCCCGCCGCGGGCCGCCCCCCCCCCCCCCCCCCCCCCCCCCCCCCCCCCCCCCCCCCCCCCCCCCCCCCCCCCCCCCCCCCGCGGCCCCCCCCCCCCCCCCCCCCCCCCCCCCCCCCCCGGGCGGGGGGGGGCCGGCCCGGGCGCCGGCCCCGCCCCGCCCCCCCCCCGCCGCCCGCCGCCCCCCCCCCCCCCCCCCGCCCCCCGCCGCCCCCCCGCCCCCGCCCCGCGGCCGGGGGCCGCCGCGGCGCGGGGGGGCGGGGGGCGGGCGCGGCGGCCGCGGCGCCGCGCGCCCGCGCCGCCCGCCGCGCCCCCCCCCGCGCGGCGCCGCCGCGCGCGCGCGCGGCGGCCCCGCGGGGGGGGGCCGGGGGCGGGGCGCGCCGCGGCGCCCCGCGGGCGGCCGCCGCGGCGCCCCGCGCCCCCCCCGCCGCCCCCGCCCCCCCCCCCCGCGCCCGCCCCCGCCCGCCCGCCCCCCCCCCCCCCCCCGCGCCCCCCGCCCCCCCGCGCCCCCCCCCCGCGGCCCCGCGGCGCGGGGGGGGGCCGGGGGCCCGGCGGGGGGGGGGCCGCGCCGCGCCCCCCCCCCGCCGCGCCCCGCCCGCGCGCCGCCCGCGGCGCCCCCCCCGCCCGCCCGCGCCGCCCGCCCCGCCCCGCCCCGCGCGGCGCGCCCCCCGCCCGCCCCCCCCGCCGCCGCGCCCCCCCCCCCCCCCCGCCGGCCCGCCCCCCCCCGCCGCCCCCCCCGCCCCCCGCCCCCCCCCCCCGCCCCGCCCCCCCCCGCCCCCCCCCCCCCCCCCGCCGGCGCCCCCCCCCCCCCCCCCCGCCGCGGCGCGCCCCCCCCCCCCCCCCCCCCCCGCGCCCCCGCCGCCCCCCCCCCCCCCCCCCGCCCCCCCCGCCCGCCCCCCCGCCCCGCCCCGCCCCCGCCCGCCGCCCGCGCCCCGCCCGCCGCCGGCGCCCCGCCCGCCGGGCGCGCCCCGCCCGGCCGCCCCGCCCCGCGGCCCCCCCCCCCCCGCCCGCCCCGCCCCCCCCCCCGCGCCCCCCCCCCCCCCCCCCCCCCCCCCCCCCGCGCCCCCCGCCCCCCCCCCCCCCCCCGCCCCCCCCCCCCGCCCCCCCCCCCCCCCCGCCGCCCCCCCCCCCCGCCCCCCCCCCCGCCCCCCGCCCCGGCGCCCCCCCCCCCCCCCCGCCCCCCCCCCCCCGGCCCCCCCCCCCCCCCCGCCCCCCCCCCCCGCCCCGGGCCCGCGCCCCCCGCCCGCGCGGCCCGCGGCCCCGCGCGCGCCGCCGCGCGCGGCCCGCGCCCCGCCCCGGCGCGGGGCCGCGGGGGGGGGGGGGGGGGGGGCGGGCGCCGGGGGCGGCGCCCGCGGGGGCGGGCGGGGGGGCGCGGGCGGGGGGCGGGGGCGGCGGGGCGCCCCGCCCCGCCGGCCCCCCCCGCCCCGCCCCGCGGCGGCCCGCGCCCGCCCGCCGCCCCCGCCGCGGGGCGCGCCGGCGCCGCGGGCGGGCGGGCCGCGGCGCGCGCCGGGGCCCCCGCCGCCGCCCCCCGCCCCCCCCCCGCCCCGCGCCCGCCCCCCGCCCCCCCGCCCCCCCGGCCCGGCGCGGGCGCCGCCGCCGCCCGCGCGGCCGGGCCCGCGGGCGCGCCCCGCGCGCCCCCCCCCGCGCGCCGGGCGCGCCCGCCCGCCCCCCCCCCCCCCCGCCCCCCGGGGCGGCGCCCGCCGCCGCCGGGGGGCGGGCGGGGGGCGCCCCGGGGGCGCGCGGGCCGGCGGGGCGGCGCCCCCCGCGCGGCCCCGCCGCCGCCCCCCCGGGCCCCCCCGGCCCCCGCGCCCCGGCGCGCGCGCCCCCCCGGGCGCGCGCGGGGCGCGGCCGGCGCGGGGCCCCCCGCCCCCCCGCCGCCGGGGCGGGGGGCGGGGGGGGCGCGCCGCCCGCGCCCCGGCGCCGCCGCGCGGCCCCCGCCGCGCCCGCCCGCGCCCGCCCCGCCCCGGGCGCCCGCGGGCCCCCCCCCCCGGCCCCCCGCGCGGCGGCGCGGGCCCCCCGCCCCGCGCCCCGCCCGCCCGCCCCCCCCCCCCCCCCGGCCCCGCCGGCGGCGCGGGCCCCGCCCCGCCCGGGGCGGGCGCCGGCCCCGGCGCCGCGCCCCGCGGGGCGCGGCGGGGCGGCCCGGCCGGCGCCGCGCGCGGCGCCGCGCCCCGCCGCGCCCGCCCCGCGCGGGCCCCGGGGCCGGCGCCCCGGCCGCGCCCCGCGCGCCGGGCGCGCCCGCGGCCGGGCGCGCCCGCCGGGCCGCCGCCCCCCCCCCCCCCGCCCCCGCGCCGGCCGGGCGCCGCCCGGCGCGGGGGGGGGGGGGGGGGCGGGCGCGGCCGGGGCGCGCGGGGGGGGGGGGGGGGGGGGGCGGGGCCGGCCGGGCGCGGCGCGGGCCGCCGCCCGGGGGCGCCCGGCCGCCCCCGGCGCCGCCGCCCCGGCCGGGGGGGCGGGCGCGCGGGGGGGGGGGGGGGGGCGCGGGGGGGGGGGGGGGGGGGGCCGGGGGGGGGGCCCGGGGGGCCCGGCGGCGGCCGGGCGCGCGCGCGCCGGCCCCCCGCGCGCCCGCCGCGGGCCCCGGGGGCGCCGCGGCCGGCGCGCCGCCCCCCCCCCCCCCCCCCCCCCGCCGCCCCCCCCCCCCCGCCGCCCCGCCCCGCCCCCGGCGGCCCCCGCCGGGGGCCGGGGGGGCGGGCCGGGGGGGGCGGGGCGGGGGGGGGGCCCGGGGGCCGGCGGGGGGGGGGGCCGGCGGGCGCGGGCCCCCCCCCGCCCGGCGCGGCCCCCCATGAGCTCAAGATCGTTGTCGCTTCCCCTCGCGCCCGAAATCGCTTTCCTTTTTTCGGCGACATCCAGCAAAGAGAACAAGGAGCAGTATTGGCCAACTCATTCCCCCGTTCCCGAGATCGCCGTCGCCAAGCAAAAATTCCCGAAATCGCTCACTTTGTGAGAGCTTTCCAGCTCGAGTCAAAGATTGCCTTGGGTCCTAATTCCGAAGATCGCCATAGCTTCCCAGCGACCTTGGGCATATCTTCTCCATTTCAGCGATCTTCGACAACAGTCAATAAGATGTCTGAAGATGGTTTTCCCTCCAATTCCAGATCAGGTTTTGGGATTCGTGCCAGTTCCATAAAGAGTAAAGTTGGACTTCAAAGAGAAGTAGGTGAGCATTGAAAGATAAACTGTACTCCACCTACCAAAACTGACTGATCATCCCCTTTCCAGCTACCAAAACCGTCGGAGGTTGTACGAAGTTCAGAGAAAACATATTGCAAGTACAAGGATGGCCGACAAGGATCAAATCTCGCCACTTTTTGCAGATTTTACAGCCTTTGTGCTCAAAATGTAATTGGGAGAGTAAATCTGCTATAAATAGCAAGTGCATCTCATTGTAAAAAGGGGGGAAGGGGGATATCTTGCTAAGAAGCTTCTCTAGTTGTACATCTGCTCTTAATTCAAAAGTATATTTGGCTCAATTAGTTGCATCTATCTTGTATGCTGCCTTTCTTTAATATTTTTGTTTCATGTTGCTTATTTTTCTGATTGCTGTCATTCTGCATATCTGGATCTCAGCATTGGCGATTAAGTATATCTGGAATAATATAGAAAGGATACATAGGATAGGAAAGTGCTAATGGTTTCTATGTATACATTGTTTTGATTGTTGTTGGTAAAGTGTTTGGTTAGTAACTGTGCTACTTATCTCCCTCGCTCAAAGTAAATCACATTTACATCCCTTTATGCACTTTTAAATCTCTTTCAGCACTCCAAACTAAATTGAGAAAATATAGGAAGCCGACCTTCTCCGGAGATTGGCACGGAAGGCATTCCTTCCTTCCGGCCTTTCAATCTCTGGGCGAATCTAGGGCTCAAAGACCTAAAACCTTTCCTAGTGGCAGATTCGTAACCAACAGTTTCTCTGGCACGCCCGATGGGACCCGAAGCTTTCCCACCCCAAAACAAAATCAAAGCATCGGTGTTCGCTTTATTCTTGTCAAATCAGAACACCTGGCGACTCGGTGTTCACTTTATTCTTGTCAAATCAGAACACCTGGCGACTTTGCATTACCTGAATATTCTCTGAGTTTGTAAGACTGGTCCAATACCAAAAGTGCCTTCATGCATACAAGAAGGTGGAGAGCTAGGAATCCGGGACAAGAGCCCGATTTTTATGAAATCGACATCAACGCTACTGGAGAACACCCGAGGGTGGCTGATTACCAAGCTCACCAAGACGATAGGCTCGAACACGAACCTGTGATTGAAGAAGTGGAAGAAATAGAGGAAGTTGAGGAAGCTGAAGTTGAAGAACAACCTACAACTTCAGACGGTACTGACACCGACTATACACTGATCAACTCGAAGAGGAGGAAGAAGACATGGCAGCTCAGAATCAACAAAACGCCGCTGATCTATTCCTGACCATTGACTCCACTGGGCCTCTTGCTCTGGCGGGACAAGATGTCCCATCTGCTGCCTTAAAAGCTATTCCAACCTATGATGGGACTCGGAAGACAATGTATGAGCACATTCAAGACATTCTGGCCTTGGCTACGCTTCACTCCATTACCAATAAAAGTGTCAAGACCCGTATTTTGGTGCTCTCCTTGCGAGGCAAGTTGCTATACTGGTACAGATCCTTGCCTGAAGGTGTCATCACTGGATGGCCTTCGCTCGTTGGTCGGTTATGTAAGGGATTCAATGAATCTGCAGATCCATCTTCGCTGTTACACCAATTCCAAACCATCCAACGGCACCCGCAAGAGGAAATCTCAGATTTTAATGTAAGATTTGCGCAATCCTAGAAAAGAGTTCTTCCTGAGCCTCGTTCTTCTGATGGACAAGTTGCTCATTACTATGTTAGGGCATTTGGCCCAGATATCAGCCTGGTCATTAAGTTGGCCCGCGTGAAC
This sequence comes from Wollemia nobilis, assembly GCA_028583015.1. Lineage (NCBI taxonomy): Eukaryota > Viridiplantae > Streptophyta > Pinopsida > Araucariales > Araucariaceae > Wollemia > Wollemia nobilis. The sequence goes on from JAQPPZ010011002.1 coordinate 23,712, forward strand.
ACTTTCCCGGATTTGTATGAGGCAGCTCAAAGAGTGGAACTAGATATGATAAGCATAGGTAGGCTCCCGCACAAGGTGCAACCGCCCATCTACCCGGACTTTCCGCAATCACAGTACCCGCCAGCGTCCGCCTCATCTTCTCCATATCCCGATTCATCCTGGAACCCCGCTCCAACTATCACTCATTATCCGCCTAAGGTGCATCTCCCGGCTCAGTCCATTCCTCCGCTTTCATCTCAGCCACCATTAGCTCCGTTACCCCCACCAGCCCAACCAGTCCAAGCCATGGATGTACAGTCCAAAATCCTGCAGCAAATGGAGTCACTGACCATTGTTTGTTAGACGTTGTCCAATGACATGGCCGTGATGAAGAAGAAGCAGGCCCAACAGGAGTTTGTTCCTAGGAGGCCATACCCTCCTCCGACGCTGACAAGAGAATAGGCCGCCCAGAACCAGAGACCTCCAGCAAGGAACGCAGCCACCAACGCAGGGCCCAGCACTGCAGACCGAGTAAACTGGTGCTCTACCTACAATGACCCTCATGGAGAGGATAGTTGTATGTTGCATCAACACTACGTCCAGACTCTCGCCGGTAGCAGCGTGGAAGATGAAGATGATCAAGTAAATATGATCCGAGAAGAAGAGCGGAACTTTGTTGTTTCCGAGGAGGATCCCGTTTCCATTCTGACTAAAGAAGGTAAAAGACCGATTGAGGTGGAACCAGCCCAAATGAAGTCGTTAAAGGTATACACTCGGAGGGAAAAGACACTGCCTTTTGCGGATGCTACCGCAAATGCTCCCAACAAAACACCTCCGCTGCCGCCAGCTAAAGAGAAAGTACCTCTCACTAAAGCTTCAGTGACCCAGCCGCCTGCCGAAACAAAGGAGCAGGCCCGAGAAAAGCTTTGATACCCATCACTGACAAAACAGCAAAGGGTCGAGGCAACACAACAGTACCGTACTAAGTATGAGTCAACGAAGGAGGTCGAGGGACCGTCTACTGCCAAATATAATATTGTTGATGAGCTCAAGAGGACTCCGGCAAAGATTAGCATGTACGATGCCCTTCAGCTCCCAGGACAAGTGGACCTGCTGCAAGAATCTCTAAAGACCGTGAAGGGAGGAAAGCCGTCACAGCCCGTGCTGGCTCAACCCCTGACAACATCCATCACTGGCAAGAATAGACCACCCCCTTTCTATTTGTCTTTACGAATGGAAGGACATGTGGTACATAACTGCATGGTCGACTCCGGCGCATCAACCACCGTCATGCCAAGAGCAGTTTGCGAAGAAATTGGCATGGAGTACACCCGAAGTAGCCAAGGCGTCTTACAACTAGACGGCACTCCTATGAAAACGGTGGGTGTCATCAAGGACATTCCCATTCAGTTACATAAGGCGCCAGATATCACGGTGATTCAGGAGGTTGTAGTTGTCAACTTGGAGCCCTACTTTGGCATGTGCCTCTCAAGGGAGTTTACCGCCAAGCTCGGGGGATACCTCTCGCTAGATTACTCGCATATGGAAGTTCCCTTCAAAGGGAGAAAAGTCAAAATATACAATGAGAAACCTTCTACTTTCCTAGTCGGGAAGATACCTGAAGAGGAACAACAAGGAGAAATGGTGCACCTGATGACTGAGGAGCTTGAGGAATTCAACCTAGTGGAGGAGACTATAGAGCAATTGCAAGCAGAGGATGAATTCTCCTTGCTAGATTTTAATGCCATGATCGAGACCGACATAGGTTGCTACTCTATTACACAGCCTGAGAAGCCGAAGGAGACAATGAAAGAAGACATAGGCCTTGCTCCCGATGAGCTATGGAAGCTGTATTTTGATGGCGCCAGATGCAAGAATGGCGCCGGAGCAGGGGTCCTCCTGGTCTCTCCCTCTGGTATACAAAAGGACTACTGTTACAGGCTGGCCTGGAGTTGTACCAACAATGCGGCGGAATATTAAGCCCTATGCTTAGGTCTGAAGAAAGCAGAGAGGCTCGGGATCAAACAACTGCAGATCTTCGGAGACTCAGAGCTGGTATGCAACCAGATCACCAACAAATGCGCCTCCAAAAAACATTATCTCAAGGTGTATCGCAACCGCATCTGGGACCTGATGGAGTCATTTGATTCCTTGAATGTCAAGGCTATTTCTAGAGAGAAGAACAAACATGCTGACATATTGGCTTCTGTTGGAGCCAGGTACGTCCTTGTTGATGACACTATGCAAAAGCCAAAGTCGGTTCGTACTATTTACAAGCCTTCTATGCCTGATAAGGACACCCATTGGCAGGTGTTTGATTGTGATGAGGACATCATCACTTTTATGATACATGAAGCTAGTTCAATCGAAATTAGAGACCCCGATGACGAGCAATATGAGGGGTTGATACAGCTAAAGAATAACCACGTCCCAAAAGGACTGATAACCCTTGAGAGCTTGTTTGACCAAAACGACAAAGCTATGTCTCACAGAATCAAGGTCGACGCCAAGCAATATAGAGAGTTGGAACTGGAATCAGGGAAGACAATCAAAGTAGGAACGGACTGCACTCCAGAGGAGCTGGAACAGATTCGGGCCTTGTGTAAAAAATATCCAGATATAGTAGCTTGGTGTTATCAAGATCTCAAAGGGTATGACAGAGATATAATACAACATACCATAGAGTTAGAAGAAGGGGTTAAGCCCTCTAGGCAGAAGCAGAGAGCGGTCAACCCCAAGATTGAGGCTATGATGAAGACAGAGCTATTGAAGATGCTGGAAGCCAAGATCATATACCCTATCAAGCATTCTTCCTGGGTTGCCAATTTGGTCCCAGTTAGAAAGAAGAACGGGGATATCCGCCTCTACGTTGATTTTCGCAATCTGAACAAAGCCTCCCTTAAAGATCACTACCCGCTCCCGCAGATCGACCAAATTCTCCATGTGGTTGCAGGAGCTCAGCGATTTTCTCTCCTAGATGGATTTTCTGGCTACAACCAGGTCTGGGTAAAGGATGAGGACCAGCACAAGACAGCGTTCACCACCAAATGGGGGACGTTTGCCTATCAACGCATGCCCTTCGGCTTACCCAATGCTGGGGCCACATTTCAGAGGGTCATGGACCTTGCTTTTCGGGAGCTGCTAAACAAAATTATTGTCATTTACCTAGATGGCATGACTGTTCTCCCACAAACGGGAGGAGCACACCTCTCACCTGGAGCAAGTGTTCGAAAGATGCCGAGAATTTGGCATATCCATCAACCCCAAGAAGTCTATCTTTGCAGTCAAAGAGGGGAAATTGTTGGGTCATGTCATTTCGGAAAAGGGCCTGGCTGTTGATCCCGATAGAGCGGAAGCTCTTCTAAAACTCCCTCTTCCAGTCAACAAAAAGGGGCTCCAATCCATTTTTGGCCAAATCAACTTTGTGAGAAAGTTCGTGCCTAATTTCGCTCAAGTCATCAAACCTATGGCTGAGCTATTAAAGAAAGATGTTGATTTTATCTAAACAGAGGAAAGAAAAAAAGCATTTGACGAGATCAAGGCTAGAATCTCTCGCGCACCCGTGCTAGTAAACCTAGACTATTCAAAGGATTTCATCCTATATGTCGTTGGGGAACCTGAAAGCTATGTTGCGGTCCTAACCCAAAAGGGAGATGACGGTGAAGAGCGGCCAATAGCCTTCTTGAGCCAAGTGATACAACCGCATGAGGAAAGATATAATTTCATAGAGCGACAAGTGCATGTCGTCATGAGATCCTTGAGAAAATTTAAGCACTTTGTCTCTCAAAGCCGGATCACAATCTTTGTGATACACCCAGACGTCAGAAATTTCATCATTCAGGGTGAACCAGGCCACAAGAGGGCAGGATAGATTGCTAAAATCCAGGAGTTCGACATAGAGGTACGACCCACCAAGTTAATCCAAGGTTGAGCACTATGCAAGGAACTAGCCAAGAGCGCCGCCGCTGAGGTGTCCACCTGTCAGTGGGAGGATCCGATGATGGAAGTTAACCTCGCCAAATCCTTATCAAAGGAGAGTGACTGGACCGATGACATCGTATGGTATTTCAATACAGGGAGGTGTCCAGATCAGCTCACTGCCTCGCAAAGAAGGAGGTTTCGGCTCAATGCCCTAAAGTACGTTCTGCACCCCGAGGGGCTGTTTTATAAGAATATTGATGGTATTCTCCTACGTTGTGTCAAGGAGGTGGAAAAGCAAAAAATCCTCGACGAATTCCATTCTGGGATGTCAGGAGGACATCTTTCGGGAAGGCCTACAACCTTAAAAATAATAAAGGCTGGCTATTATTGGCCCACCATATTCACAGACACCCAGAAGGTTTGTTAGAAGTGCGAAAAGTGTCAGAGGTTTGCTGGCCGGAGCAAAAATGCTCCAATGCCTTTGCAGCCAATTTAGGTAGAGTTCCCCTTCCAGCAGTGGGGTTTGGACTTCGTGGGCAAAATTTCCCCAGAATCCTCAGCAGGGCACAAATTCATTCTGACTGCCACAGATTACTTCACTCGCTGGGCCGAAGCTATACCCACGAAGCATGTTGATCAAGAGACAGTCGTCGCCTTCCTAGAAAGTTTGATAACTCGCTTCGGGATTCCAGAGGCGATTGTGATAGACAATGGTCCAGGATTCAAAGGGGCTCTACTGACAGAATTCACTTGCAAGTATGGCATCTATCACAAAGCTTCCTCCAATTATTACCCACATGGAAATGGCCTCGCAGAGTCTACAAATAAAAATCTGTTGAATATTATAAAGAAGACCCTGGAGAGGAATAAAAGGTCATGGCATTTGCACCTAGACCAGGCTCTGTGGGCAGACCGCATATCCATAAAGAAGTCCATCAGAACATCACCATATGCATTAGTCTATAGGAAAGAGGCGGTTTTGCCTACTCACATTGAAATGCCTGCACTTTGGTTGTTGGACGATGAAAAAGACAACCTGGATCCTCTTGATTCCAGATTAGCTCAGTTATTGCAGCTTGAGGAGCAGAGGGAGAAAGCTCACGAAGCCTTCATGAAGCACACTGAAAACACACGAAATTGGTTCTCGAAAGGGACCACAGCCAGGGTCTTCAAGATCGGTGACCTAGTGCTCAAATGGGATGCACTAAAGGCAAAACCAGGCAATCATGATAAATTTGATTCCTTCTGGGAAGGACCCTTTCAGATTGCCAGGGTCAATCAATTCAATTCATTTGTCCTGAGAGACATGGAGGGTCATATCCTCCCGATTCCTGTCAACGGCTTTCACCTGAAAGCCTATCGCCACTGAAAAGCTCCATTGAGATCCCCCCTATACATATTTTCCTTTCTGTTTTTTTTATTTTATCTTTTTGTAAATATGCTTTTAAGTTGTTTTAGTTTTAGGTTGTTGAGCCAAATAGTTCGCCAGACCCTTGGGTCTGTGAGCTTTTGATTTAAAGTAATGCAGAAGCGATTCCCTTTGCAAGAAGAGGAAGTATGGGGATAGCCGAGAAGAGAGATGGAAGTTTGCTTGCCTTCGCTCGCTAACACGCCAAGTCTCGAAATCGCTTTGCCCTTTTTGGCGATAATGGGAACTCATTCCAAGCGACAGCCGAATTAAGAGAAGGCGGAAAGAAGCTTGCCAAGAGACATATGAGCGCATTAAGGCTCGCCTTGCCTCCGGGGAGTTCACTCCAGACGAAGATCCAAAGGAAGGAGAAGAGCCATCAGAAGAAGGGTCTCAAGAGGAAAAGAACGAAAATGAATCTGAGGAGGAAAGTCCTACAAAGGAGGAGCAATAGGATACAGAGCAAAAGGACCAGGGCCTACAGGAAAAGGAAGCAGAGTCCGAGGTGACTCCGGGCCCAAAGGATAAAGGCGTGGATTCTTGCATCGAGGCGAGCTCGATACCCCACGAGCGGCCAAGAATGTTGCCACATTTTGCTAGGGGTACAAAATTTCAGGTTTCATCAGGTTGTTGCCACCCTCCTTCATTGCTCTTTCCTCATTTGTTATGTTAAGTTTTCTCGCTTCTTCTTCGAGTGTTCAATTTTCAGTCCTCAGCTTTTCATCAGACTTGAATGCCAGCATTGGTATAAAAAATTGTAAAATTTTGCTAAGTGTTCACCTATCCCCGAGATCGCCGTCGCTGTCGCGCGATTTCTGGCGCAAGCGGGTTGTTTGAGCGACTAAGGGCCGTGCGTGAAAGTGAAAGATTTGCCTAAGTCATGATGAGCCCGAGATCGTTGTCGCGCACTCCATCCGCCCGTCGCTACGACATTTTTGAGCGACAAGGGGCATCAAGGAGAAGGGAGGCAGGCTCGCGATCGCCGTCGCAGGTGGGAAACTCTCCAGCGCGCAGTGTTTTCAAGCGCTCCAGGGCCTATGAGAGGACGCTAAGAGTCGGCGCCCGGGTTGCTATCGTTTTCAGCGACGCTCGACGTCGCGCCAGCTTTCTAGCGATTAAGGGCGCGGCGCTCAAAACAAGCGGAAAATCCTAAGTGTTAAGGAGCCAGCGATCGCCGGCCGACGACATTCATTGCCGCAGCGCTTCCGAGCGCACAGATAGAAGAAGGGCGCATGAGCTCAAGATCGTTGTCGCTTCCCCTCGCGCCCGAAATCGCTTTCCTTTTTTGGGCGACATCCAGCAAAGAGAACAAGGAGCAGTATTGGCCAACTCATTCCCCCGTTCCCGAGATCGCCGTCGCCAAGCAAAAATTCCCGAAATCGCTCACTTTGTGAGAGCTTTCCAGCTCGAGTCAAAGATTGCCTTGGGTCCTAATTCCGAAGATCGCCATCGCTTCCCAGCGACCTTGGGCGTATCTTCTCCATTTCAGCGATCTTCGGCAACAGTCAATAAGATGTCTGAAGATGGTTTTCCCTCCAATTCCAGATCAGGTTTTGGGATTCGTGCCAGTTCCATAAAGAGTAAAGTTGGACTTCAAAGAGAAGTAGGTGAGCATTGAAAGATAAACTGTACTCCACCTACCAAAACTGACTGATCATCCCCTTTCCAGCTACCAAAACCGTCGAAGGTTGTACGAAGTTCAAAGAAAACATACTGCAAGTACAAGGATGGCCGACAAGGATCAAATCTCGCCACTTTTTGCAGCTTTTACAGCTTTTGGCAGGTTTGGGGATTTGTGCTCAAAATGTAATTGGGAGGGTAAATCTGCTATAAATAGCAAGTGCATCTCATTGTAAAAGGGGGAAGGGGGATATCTTGCTAAGAAGCTTCTCTAGCTGTACATCTGCTCTTAATTCAAAAGTATATTTGGCTCAATTAGTTGCGTCTATCTTGTATGCTGCCTTTCTTTAATATTTTTGTTTCATGTTGCTTATTTTTATGATTGTTGTCATTCTGCATATCTGGATCTCAGCATTGGCGATTAAGTATATCTGGAATAATATAGAAAGGATACATAGGATAGGAAAGTGCTAATGGTTTCTATGTATACATTGTTTTGATTGTTGTTGGTAAAGTGTCTGGTTAGTAACTGTGCTGCTTATCTCCCTCACCCGAAGTAAATCACATTTACATCCCTTTCTGCACTTTTAAATCTCTTTCAGCACTCTAAACTAAATTGAGAAAATATAGGAAGTCGGCCTTCTCCGGAGATTGGCACGGAAGGCATTCCTTCCTTCCGGCCTTTCAATCTGCTGGGCGAATCTAGGGCGCAAAGACCTAAAACCTTTCCTAGTGGCAGATTCGTAACCAACAGTTGCTAGAGTATATAGAACTGGAGAAGATACTATTAGTGGATCTGTAACTAGACCATATGTAGCTAGGTATCGATCATCAACTGGATCAATTATTAAGATAATGGTGCTAGTGCTTATACCAGTACTTCAATTGCTTCATATACGGAAGAACCCGTAATAGATGTTGGGTAAACTACTCTACTAGGTACCTGTACTTATGGCTTTGCTTATGCCTATGCTCCTGCCTTTGTTCTTGGTGTAACCAGTAGATACCTTTGTTATTTGTAGATAAGTTGAAACTATTGGATCTTATACTAGGTATACTTCCATCTTAGCTACAGATGCTATTGATACTATTGGTGGTGCTACTGGTACTTCCACAAGATCTGGTATTGGATACACTATTGGATGTGGGTATGAATAAGCAACAACTTTAAAATAAAAGTTTTACAACCCTAGTTTATGTCACCTATGCTACTATCTTTGCCTTTGCTTATAGGTATGTTTATAGGCACTTAATATGCTATAGGTGCTACTGGTTATGCTTAATTTATACCTGTATTCATTACTAATGCTAATCGTCCTTCGACTAGATCTACCCTTGCTTCCTATGTTGCTATTGATACTGATAGTTATGTTGGTGGGTTTAATGGTCTTATTACTAGTCTTGGCTATGCTTATACCTTTGCTTCTATAGGATATGTACTTGAATATGTTACTGTTGGTACTCGTATTGTCACCCTTGTATCTACTGGATATGGATATGGATATGTGTTCTCTACTGTTTATGCTTAAGGAACTATAACTTAGTCAATTGAATCTTCGTTCTTCAACTGGATCAAAGACTAGCTCTGGTAATGCTATTAGTACTAATGGATCTACTACTAGTTCTTTGATTGGATCAACAAATGGATATGCTTATGGCTCTACTGCTGCAACCCTAGCTTATGGTGTTGGTCCTACTATTGGGTATGTTACTGGTGCTTATTACGTATTAGTTACTTATGCTCCTATTGGTGTTAATACTAGGTTTGGATCTTATGTTGGGTCTTGATCTGTTGCTAGGTCTACTACTTGCTTTGCTCTTGCCATCCTTGCCTATGTTGCTCCTAGGGCTGGTTCTCAATCTGGAACAACTAACTCTAATACTGATGCTTGCTTTGCTTATGGTGTATATGGATCACGAAGGTTTGGGTCATGCTCAAGAACGTAAGAATCAGGCTCTTGATCACTACTCTCAAAATCTGGATCTCGACCGAAGCAAGTAGTTTGATACCTAGCAGATCCCATAGAGCCAGTAGTGTAGCTAAAGGTTTATCCTATTAATTATGTTGTAGATTCCGTTAAAGATCCAATAACAAATATTGTTTAACTGATTGATCCAGATGATCCAGTTAGAGTGCCAAAGCGAGTAGTTCCATACCTGAGAGCAATTTCAGGAGCAACAGTTCTATAGCTCGTTTCCCGTTGAAATAACCCATTTAAGTGGTCGGTAGCGGGGGCAACAAAGGCATAGGATCCTGTTGATTCCACAGTCGATGATGTTGCTTACGAGTTCAATTATGTTGTTGATTCCGCTCTTAATTCTTTATGGTTAAGCCACTAATGAATTTGTTGATGCAGTCATTTCTGATGTTGTCTTTTGATTCAGGAGGGAGCGCTTGTATCATTATAAGATGCAAAGGTTAATACCCTTACTAATAATTTTGTCACCTTTACTATGGTATCTAGTATCTATAGCGATGCAATGGTCACCATCCGGGTGGGGTAGTGTGGTATGTATGTTGTCAGATTGAGATTGAGATCTAGAGCCCGTTGTTGGAAAGCCAGTAGCTAGGGTCGTAGAACCAATTTAAGTAG
>JAQPPZ010011003.1:0-31255 GCA_028583015.1 Wollemia nobilis
CACAGTATCAATTTTTGCTTTATGTCAATTCGAATCCCAACAATAGTGATACTTAAGGATGTATATCGCATCATTAAAGTACAAGTGGAGGGATTACATGTCAAGGTTGGACACAATAAGGGGCATGAGATGAGTTGAATCTTTGGATATGGATGGAAGGATGTGAGTGTGAAGGGTGGTGGGATAAGGTACTTGGTGATGTATGTGGATAATAAGTTGGAGGTATTACCTACCTTGGTCATGTTTATGTTGGTCAATATAGTTGCCCTGAATAGTATTGGTTATCGATTCCATTGGAACATGATTATGCTGGTATGATATGATCAATGAGCCTTGGGTATATGCATGGGAACCTACTATGCTAGCTTAACTATACCAGAATTTGTACAAGGTGAGGATACAAGGGCAAAAGGGCTTGGGTTGCAATGTGGTACTGCAGTGTTGGGGTTGGGAGCATTTTAGTGTGGCTTGACCTATGGGTTTTCCTAGTTATGGATGGAATAAGGAGCATCCATACACTTTGATATGGTGAGTGGATAAGGTGTAGTTGAGTCATCCTATCCATACTTGCTAGGAGTACAATAATCTATGGGTAGGGCTAACACCTATTCAAGTGCTTTGGATACCATGGTGAGGTGCTAGTTGAAATGATGATAGGGAGCAGCTATGGAGAGTATGACAATCTAGATGGGTGGTTGGGAGGCACATGAGTGAGGTGGAGTTGATCCAATTCTCACATATACTAAGGAAATTTAGGCTATGGAAGAGATTTCATGAGGAACCAATGCTATATAGGCATCATCGAGATGAGATGGGTCTACCTTGCGTGGAGGCATGGAGGGTGACCTATGAGGATGATGAGGAGATAGATCTCCCCAATGTGGATGATGTGGGGACTACCATGGAGTATGATGTATGGTTCACTGCACAACCACCATGGGTGCTTGGTAAAGTAGTGGATGAGGGAAATAAGGATGAGGATGAGGTAGATGCCAAGGTGGAGGAGGTAGATGAGGCTCCTAGACATCAAAGATACCTTCAATCTAGAAATCAAGGGAGATAGGTGAGGGATGTAGTAGAGTAGCCTCTAGATATTGGAGGTGATGGAGGTGGCATGGATGATATGGAGGAGGTTCTAGAGGGACCTTCAGGTTGGAGTGAGAAGGATTGGATGAGGCTCGAGAAGATGGTGGTGGATAGAGATGCAGAGATAGTGGCTCAAGATGTAAAGATAGCTCGGTTTTGGACAAAGCTAGAGGTACAAACAACAGAGTAGGTGGAGGTGAGGATAGGATCACGAGGCTCCAGGTAGAGCTACTTGAGAGGGACCATCATCAGAGACATGATGTACTATGCCTTTGGGCCTGAGATGGATATATCCAGGATTTGGAGGATCTATTGATGCAGCACCACATTGGGCTACCAGATCCACCCTCCTCATCCATATCTGGGTCTGTTAGGCATAGTGAGTCTAGGCATAGTGGCTCTAGGTCTAGGGATCCTTTAGGGTCATAGGGGTCCTCTTATAGGCGTTAGCTAGTGCTTAGATGCACTTTTTGTATATGAGCCTTGGTGCTCCATTGTATATAGCCTTTGAGCATTCATTGTACATGCGATATATATATATATACATGGATTTTACTTTTTTGTATATTTTTTTTGTGTGGATGCTTTTGTGTGAATGCATGTGTATATGTGTGATGGATGATAATGCAATGATAATGTGTATGAATGCAAATGAATTAATGCTCTAATGATCATTCATAGTTTAGATTTTACTTGACCATGTATAGCATTGTTGTTTAATCAGGGGCACCAAAATGGTGGCATGTGAAATGGAAGACTCATGTAATGATATGGATGTTGATATGGAAGAAGATATGGATGTTGATATGGAAAAAGATATGGATGTTGATATGGAAAACTGATTGTTTTGCAGAGACTCGGACATACTAGTGATATCAAACAAACTCACTAAATGTTGTCTAATTTCTCTAAGACCAAATGTGTGTGCAGTGAATTCATTTACCAAATCATGAGTATGGTAATGACTCGAGGCAATCAAGAACCAATGTGTGTGCAAGTGAGTTCATTAACCCATCTTGAGTAAATTGAGATGAAACCTATTATGGAGGAGACCAAGAAGCTAGTTTGTCCTTATGTGCGGTCAGAGGTCTCTTCAAGAGAGACGTGTCACCACGCATGAGCGTACTCCACTGCCAGTCAAGCGTCTATAGCCCCGGTGGAGATTAGCTCCATAGTCCAAGAATTTGATCTCTAAGCTTTGGGGATTCGGACTACCTAACCATCTGACTGGAAATGTAGTTCTATCCTTACAACTTGAGGATCTGTGGTGTGTGATGTGTAAAATATTTAGAGCTTTGGGGAATCAGATTCTCAATCGAAGTGTGATGAGAATTTTACCCTATCCTTACTACTCTTTATTTTATTTGGAAATGATTGTGATAGTGGTGAAAACCACTATTTTTTATTTTTGGACTATGTGCATAATGGGACAAGCAAGGAATACCCTTTTCACTTTGAGGTTCAACCCAATCATGGTGTTATCCCTCTTTGACACAAGATGTTTTTAAGATGTGTGATTGTGTTTGGTTCAAGAGTGTTAGAGTCAATTCCTAGAACTCAAGATTTTCTTAGTGAAAATGTGTCTTGGTCCTAAAGAAAACTCGACATGTATTGGAGGTTGCTAGAAACACTAGGAGTGGTTGAGTGACCGAAAACACCTAGGGATTATGGAAATGTGGTTTGCAAATGATAATTTGACTTTATGGAATGGTGCAATGAAATGGATGATGATTTGAAGGTGCCCCTGATTAAGGCAACATGACTTTATTGGACCAATTATTATCTAAACTGAATAAATGACCCCTAAAATGGAATGTGTGAAGATGGTTGTGAATGCAATGTATGAAATGCAATTTGTGAAATGTAATGTGTGCAATGTAATGTGTGAAATGCAATGTGTGAAATGCAATGTTGTTTTTGTGTATTAGCCATGATATTAATATATATATATATATATATATATATATATATATATATATATCACATTAAGCATAGAATGCTCTCAAGTGGATGATGTTAAGTGGTTCGGGCTCTTCAACTCCCTCTAGACTGGCAAGCCTATAAGTTCCTTTACCCACTTTTTGAGTGATAATGTATGGACCTAACCAATTAGCCATGAATTTATCATGAAGATGCGGTAATGCATTGGTGTTTTGTTGATTCTCTTTAAGAACAAGATATCCTACTTGGAATTCATGTAGATGAACTTTGGCGTTGTAAGCACGCTTTAGGCGGTCTTGATAAACTCGTAAATGCTCTAAAGCATTGACCCACCTTTCATCAAGAAGCATGAGTTGGTCAAAATGTGCTTGTCTAGCAGTATCATCATCTATGAATTCCTACAATGAAATTCGCAATGAGGGGATCTCAAGCTCAAGAGGCATGATTGCTTCGGCTCCATAGACCAATGAAAATGGTGTTGCCCTAGTAGGCATGTGGATGCTTGTTCGATAAGCCCATAATGCCAAGGGGATTTGAGTATGCCAATCTCTATGATTTTCTTTGACTAGTTTCTTGAGAATAGCAATTAAGGTCTTGTTGGTAGCCTCAGCTTGTCCATTTTCTTGTGGGTAGTAAGGAGTCGAGAAACTATGTTGGATATTATATTTCTCGCAAAGTGCTCGAACATCCTTGTTTTTGAAAGACTTGCCATTGTCAGAGATGATTTTTGAGGGAATACCAAAATGATAGATGATATGATGAAGTATAAACTCCACAATTCTAGGTCCTATCGTACTAGTTAGAGGAATTACCTCAACCCACTTTGTGAAGTATTCAATGGTTGTGATGATGAATGTATGTTATCCCGAGGAAGGAGGTAAGATTTTTCCAATCAAATCAAGACCCCATTGTGAAAAGGGCCAAAGGCTTTGAATAGGTTGTAATGCTTGTGATGGTACATGAGTTAAATTAGCATGTTGTTGACATTGCTGACAATGCTTGACATAAGTGCAACAGTCACGTTCCATGGTGGGCCAATAGTAACCCATGCATAGAATACACTTTGCAATGGCCATTCCACTAAAATGACCACCACAAGTACCATCATGAGCTTTAGCTATGGCTCTTTGTGCCTCTGTAGGCTCGAGACAATGAAGGAGGACTCCATCATAACCATGTCTATACAACACATCCCCCAAGAGAGTAAAACGAGCTACCTTTTTCTTGAAAGTGCATTTAGCAGTCCATGACATGTCTAATGGGAGTGTTCCAAACTTGAGGAAGGCTATTATTTGGTTTGACCAAGGCTCATATGGCTTCGAATGGATAAAGCAAACATCCTTTTCATCCTTAGATTCAACATGGACAATTGCAGATTTAGAGATCATTGTAACAATGAGTGGTTGTACCTCTCCTATGGAGTTCTTTGGAATCAATGATCCTAGAGAGGCCATCACATCTGCAAATCTATTAGTCAAACATGGTAAACTATCGATTTCATACCAATCAAATTTAGCGAGCAATTTCATTGCTACTTCATGGTAAAGCTTTATGGTAGGTTCTTTGCATTGGTATTCTCCATTTATTTATCTAACAACAAGTTGAGAATCACCAAATATCCTGATACGCTTTATGCCCATAGCTATGGCTGCTTGAAGACCTAAGATTAAGGCTTCATACTCTACATTGTTGTTTGTGCATTGGAAGTCAAGTTTGAATGATAAGGGGATAGGTACCCCTTGTGGTGTATGAAACATGACTCCAACACCTTGACCTTTTTTGCACTTAGAACCATCAAAGAATAGTGTGATATCGACATCTTCCTCCAGAATGACATCTTCTTCTTGTTTAGTGATAGTGAATACCGAATCATCTGGGAGCTCAATAATCAAGGGTTGATCACTAGGAAGTGGAGCTTTCACAAGTTGATCGACTATGACCTGACCTTTAATGGATTTTTGGCTAATGAACTCAAGATCAAATTCAGTGAGAAGCATTATCCATTTTGTGGTGTGGGTGTTATTGTAAGTGTGAGACATCATATAACGTAGAGGATTTTCATGAGCTATGACATATGTGGTGTGACTAAGCATGTAATATCTGAGTTTCTTAGTGGTAAAAACCACTGCTAAGCACAATTTTTCCACGTAAGCATATCTGGTTTCATAGCTTACCAATGTTCGACTAATGTAATAGACAACTTGCTCTTGATTGTTTTCATTCTTTTGTGCAAGTATTGTCCCTAATGCAAAGTCCATTGCTGAAACATAAATATGGAAGGGGACCCCCGAATGAGGAGGAGTTAAGACTGGTGGAGAAGCCAGGTATTTCTTGATGTCATCAAAATATTTTTGGCACTCATCTATCCATGAAAATATCACCCCTTTTGTAGTAGGTGATTGAATGGCCTGCATTTATCAAAAATTTGCGCAATGAAATGACGGATTGATTGAATATTTCCTTGTAAACTATGCAATTCCTTCAAGTTTATTGGGGGAGGCATCTCCATGATGGCCTTGACTTTGTTTGGGTCCACCTCAATGCCTCTTTTGGAGATAATGAATCCTAGTAGTTTGCTAGAGGTAACACCAAAGACACACTTTTTGGGGTTCAACCTTACATTATGCTCTAGAAGTCGATCAAAGACTTTTTCCAAGACACCAATGTGCTCTTGTCGAGTTTTAGATTTTTCCAAGAGATCATCCACATAATATTCGATGATCTTATGCATGTAATCATGGAATATGTATGTCATGGCATGTTGATAAGTGGCACCTACATTTTTGAGGCCAAAGGGCATCACCTTGTAACAAAAAGTCCCCCAAGGTGTAGTGAATGTTGTTTTGTGTTGGTCATCAGGATTGATTCGAATTTGGTTGTATCCTAAAAAACCATCCATTAGAGAAAGCATTTCATGGCCAACGCAAGTGTCGACAAGAGTATCAATGTTTGGTAGAGGAAATTCATCCTTAGGACACGCTTTGTTAAGGTCTCGAAAATTAGTGCAAATGTGTATCACCCCGTTAGGCTTACGAATGGGTACCATGTTTGAAAGCCACTCAGGATAGTCAATGGGGACAATGAAACCCACATCTAATAGCTTTTGAAGCTCTTCTTTGACCATGAGGGCAATGGTAGGATGCATCCTTCTAAGTTTTTGTTTGACCGACTTAGCATCAGAATGCAAGGTGAGATTGTGGACAACCAAGTTAGGGTCAAGACCAGGCATGTCTTTGTAGGACCATGCAAAAATACCCTTCTTCTTCTTGAGGAGAGAAATTAATTGCTCTTGTTCATCTATGGATAAAATTTTACCAAGTTTGACAATTTGGGGATTATCTGCATTTGAACTAAGGTTCACATCGATGGTATCTTCAATGGACATGTGAGAACCTTCCTCAAGATGATGGGGTATTGGGATCAGATGAATGTCATCTATGACATTATCAAAATCTTCTGACTCAACCTCTTCTATGTTTGCCTAGAAAACCTCAGGATCTAAAGGTGAAGGTGAAGGTGAAGGTGGAGGTGACGGAGGAATGTAGTTGGTTGAAGCCCTTAACAATTCCTTAAAAAGGAAAAATTTAGAAAAGGATGGAGGCGAGGAAATCCGGTCCATATCAATAAGGCTCATGTCAATTGGAATTGGATTTGCCAAATCGTATGGATTACGGAGTGGGGTGAATAAGTCAACAGGATTCATGTTGACTTAAAGGAGGAAAGGTGGTTGGCAAGGTGGATGGATGGATGGATCCTATTTGCTAGAACCGATGCTAGAACTCTGGGAACCTAAACAATAGTGAGCAACACAAATAAATGCAATTAGTAAAAATCCATGTACATGCAATGCAATGATTTTTTTTTTTTTTGTGTTTTTGATTTTTTGAATTTTTGATTTTTTTAATTTTTGAATTTTATTTATGTACATATATTACAAGAAAAATGGCCAGTGAGGTGGATTAATGAAATGGAGGTGGTGGTTCACCGGTTGGTTCAGATTGCTCTTGTGGAAGAAGCAAGTGAAGGATGGGCTGATGGATGGGAAACATTCTGAGGTAAAACTCATCTTGTTCGGTGAATGGAATGATGGGTGCTGATTCCTCATCATATTCATTAGAAGCAATCAACATAACATCAAAACTTTCATCATTTTCCTCTTTAGAGTCATCAATGTGATGGATATATTCTCTTGAATTTAAATGAAAGCATTGAAAAACTTGTTCAAGAGAAGAAGTGGAAGAAAGTGGATGACAACCTAAATATAAACAATCATGCACTTCTAAATATGAAACATCAATGATCTCATGCATTACCTATTCATGCCATCCTAGGCCATGTCCTTACCAATTAATTATGTGAAAATAGTAGGATGAAAAACCTGATGTGTTGTACATTAGCAGGAGTTGGTTGCTTGAGTTCATTTATGGAATATAAATTGGATGATGAATCAATCCCCCCAAACATAAAATTAATGCTATTGGGAATTGAACCCATGTTGTACACCACTCCTATAGATAAGGGTGGGTCATGTGGGTGACCATAATCCTTAGCAGTTTGGATGTTGAACGGTGTGACGGTGATGTCTTGGACCACATATTCACTAATACCAGGATTAGTGAGGTGGACCTCAACTTGGTATGATGTGGAAATGGATGAAGAAATGACTATGAATGTTGAAAAGGACATTATGTGTGAGGACTATGAATTTTATGAATCTTCTCGGTGGTAAATGGTATGGGTATGAGTTAATGGTAGTGTGGAATGGAAACCATAGAATAAGTTTGTGGCATCCATGATGAATTTGGAGTGAAAAAGGTGGGTTGGGTGGATACAAGCTAGGATTTAAAATTTGTCACCTGCACTTGTTGTTGGGAACAATATTGAGCACCTTGTTGAGCCATAAGCAATTTTATAGAGATGTTACCATGCTTTTTGTATGTCCACCTCTGAGGTAGATGGTGTGGATGTGGAGGGAATGGATGAGGTAGGTGGTGGATAAGTTGCTCGCCATTTTATAAATAAAAATTAAGCAACACTAATACATAAGATAAAATAATTAAAAGCACATAAATAACACAATATTGCACAATATAGATAAGCTTTTATTAATGCAAGTTAATATCAAAATGATACAATCAATGTGTCCCAATGTGGGGTGATACAAATTTATAGTTACTAGGGTTATTCAAAACCCTAGATCAAAATAATAGTTGGTGTCTTTGCACTTGTCTTCAATCCAAACGAGGTTGTGGGTGGGCTTGTGTATCCTAAAAAGGGCTACCTCTAACTTCAACAACTTTCAAAGATATGATCCTTTACCTACAAATAGAAAATAATAACAAATATTAGAAGCACCTATGAGGGTTCCACAGTTAGAGGTCCTCAAAAAAAAAGATAAATCAACAAAAACCCTAGATGATGAATGTAATACTAAAAACAAAAGTGCAAGAACATGAAATAAATGCAAATAAATTTATTACCTTTTATCAACACAGCTAGATTTCTATTTCTTTCAATTAGTGATGGTTGCGAGGATGCTCGTGGAATGCTGTCCGAGGGTCATAGGAGTGTGTAAATCTATCGTAGAAAATACCTAGAGGTATTATGTGATGATAGAAGATGCACTAGGGTATTCTATGACTGCAAGAGATGCACTAGGGCTAGGGATGATTAGGGTTTTAGACCTTTGAGAACTTTTATTAATGTTCCATATAGAATTCAAACTCAAAAAAATTAGGGATCAAAGATTAAGGGTTTGATTCATCAAAATGAATCCTCTTTTATAATCTGCCCTTGAACATGTTAGGGTTTTGATGATACAAAATGAGTGGTTGAGATTAAAACATGAGGAAGGGTGGAGATTAAATCGGGTTAAGTGGCATTGATTAAGGTGGATTGATAGCTAAGTTTAAAACATGGCGAGACTTAGGATTAATTCATATAAATATATATATATATATATATATATATATATATATATATATATATATATATATATATAAATATAAATATATATATATATATATATACAAATATAAAATATATATATTAAAATATATAAATATAATATATAAAATATTAATATTTAAATATATATTAAATAAATACATATATATAAATAATGGATGGTTGTGATTATTAATATAGATGAATTCATAAGTGTCTAGATTTTGTTGTCTACAAATATTTTTGTAGGTGTAGAGAAAGATCATACTTGACCAAATTTGCATATTTGGAGTTGATAGGAAATGAGAAATCCAATTCCTTTGGATAAAGTTGCATTATAAAGTAAATTATAAGGCAATGTCTCTACATCCATAAAGTGATAGACATGGAAAAATTATCAATCACCACACCTATTGAATAGCATAAAGTTTACACCTTTACAAAGTTGTGTGATTTGGTGAAAGTCATGTCACCATCTCTACATATGTAAAGGGGGACACTTAAGAAAATTTAACTAACTTTAGGTTATGAAAGAGAGTGACCATTAAAGAGGACAAAGCATTGATGCACTTGATGATTTGACCACTCATCAATGTGGAAGGTAATAACTTCAAGATATACCATTGGTTAGAAATTGTAAGACAACTTGGTTTTTGTACATCCATAGAGTAAGGACATATAAATGTGTTGCTTATTATAAATTTTTGGATAGGTCCTAACAATAATGGAAAATACATTGCATGTGTTTTAGTACTCAAACCCCTACACCTACAAAGTGGAACACTTAAAATAATTTTGAAGGGTATAAAATCACCATGAGCTATTTGACTTTATTGGTATAATAAAGACTTACATAGACTTCCCAATTTCATATAGGGATACATTTAGTCATTTTCCTAGAAATAATGATAATAAACTAAATATTTTGGTGAAGGGAAAAGACTCTTTATATATCAACAAGGGATAAGCCAAAGTGGTTATCATACATCAATCTCAAATATGCCAACTTACTTATTCCATGTTACAAAAACATTAAGGTTTAAAAAATGAAAAATGATCATTGTGTGATACAAGAAAGGGAACTTTGTAGATTAGCTAGAAATTAATTTAAAAAAATGGCATATTTTGGCTCTTAGAAGAGAAAAAAATTCAAAATTATAGACATTCAATTTTTTTTTTGCTTCAACTCAAAAGGAGAGAGAATCCTATAGCAAAAATCCTCCTTTATTAGCCATAAATCTTAAAACTCAACGAGGATAAATTTATTTGATCTAAAGCATTAAATTTCCTTAATTAATTATTCCTCCCTCAAATGATTCTCAAAAATGTTGCATTTTGGGACCATCTTTGGCATGATTTTCCATGTTAAAAATATCATTTTGTGATTATTTATTGTAATTATGATGAATTAAAGTAGATTACATTTTATGTAAATAAACTAGAATAAGAGAGCACCTTAGAGGGATTTTAAGTTGATAAATCAATTATGGAAAATTTTAGTGTTGCTATAAAACTAGCTATGGAAGCCATCCATAGCTATAGAAGCATCTATAGAAACCATCTATAGTTAATAACAACTACAAAATAATTTTGTAGTTATAGGACCAACTGCAAAACCAATCTATATTTAGGGAATTGGCTATGGAAGCCATTTGTAGCTATAGGACTAGCTACAAAAGCCATATATAGTTATAGGACCAACTATAGAGCTAACTCATAGCTACGAAATTAGATATGGAAGCAATCCATAACTATAAAACCAGCTTTAAATTGACTAAAGAACTATGTAAAGACTACAAAACTAAGGATGTACTATAGAACTACAAAAGGACTACAAAACTATGGAAGGATTGTAGAACTATAAATGGATTGCAAAATTATAGATGGACTACAAAACTATGGAAGCACTACAAAACTACAGATAAACTAGGAAACCAATGATGAAACTAGAGGATTGACTACAGAAAGGTTTCCAAATTTACAATAGAATTCTACAAAAAAAAGATCAACCAACTCCCAAATAATTAGGGGATATAAATTATATTTGTTGAGATTAGTTTCCAACTAATTTGGTTGAACCAAATTAGTTATATATAAGTCAAATTTGTAGAGATCAATTTGTAACTAATTTGGTTGGATCCAAATTAGTTAGAGTATTTATTAACTTATTCTAGCTATCACCTCCTTTAGATAGAATTGGTTGATTTTGTTTCCAACTAGTTTAGATGTGAAATATTCTACTCTCGTAGGTTGTTAATGATTTATTTTATATAGTCACTCTATAAAAAAGGAGGTATAGTGCATTGTAAACGTTGAAGATGATATGTCCAAGCATTGAATATAATTTATTTTCTTCATTTCTCATATTGTTATTTGAGTGATATTATAAGTTAAGTGCGGGCATGGAGATCTCCTTCACATGCAACAAATAAGACTCCCCATTGACTGCATTAGGAGTGATCCATAAGCCATTAGAGTAGGAGTAGTTTAGATTTATTTTAGAATTATTAAATAGATTAGTAAATACTATAGATTTACTTCATGGATGGGTGTATACATCACATGCCTTGGTTAAGTTTGTATATTCTCAAGTTGATCAAGTATGATGATCATATATTTAGCTAGTCAAAATATTATCAAATAAAGATCAAACTTGGCTAGGTTTATACCTTGTCCTAGAAGAAACATTTTCCATATTCTTCCACTTTGTGGAATCGAAATTTAGTATTAACCAATTTACGGTTGATATGTGATCCCATCACCTTTATTCAAAATTTTTAAGTTATACATACATTGTTGGAAGTATTACATTATTTGATGTTGTAATAGTTTAGGGAGTGGGTTATTATGTTTATATGTGTAGGATGAGTCCAATTGTCATATAATAAAGTGTGCAAGTGTGTAGAAAGTCAAGAGTCATGTGTTTATGTGTCAAGTATGCAAGTGAAGAGTCACATGTATGTGGCAAGATGTAAATCCAAGAGGTATGAGAGGTTTGTCTTATGTGTGGAATAGGAAAGGATGCATCTCCTGGATATGTGAGGAGAGAAATAGATAAAGTATTGAAGAGTCATATCCAATGGTTATATTATGGAGATAAAGCTCCATGTATTGTATTGAAGAATATCAATAAATGAAGATTGAATACAAAGCTTGTATATTTGATTCATTAATAATACAATGAGTTTATTCATTGTATTATATTATTATTGTTATATTTCATGAATTTTATATTCATTGATATTGATATTATTCTATGATTAAGTCTTCATATATATATTTTCTATGAATTATATTTGATCCTAAATATTGGGACTTGTGATTAAATTTGGCTAAAAAGCTAATAGTGGTATCAGAGCCACCTTTTATACAAAAGAGAGGCTTATAGAATTATCTATCAAATTGAGATTCAAGCCAAGTGATAATCTTTAAGGATTGTCTATCATAGCCACATATCCTCACTCTATGTGAGAAGAATTTGAAGGTAAAAATTATAGATTAAAAAATCTAGCATTGTTGAACTTTGGTGTGAATTTGAATTTGAAGGTTTAAAGAAAAAGCTTTATAGTTGAAGAGCTATTGAGGATCATATTGTATTTGGGTTTGACTCAAATTATTTGAAAAAAAATGATTATTGCGGAGAATAGTTGTTGTCATATCAAACCAAAATTTGATTATTTGAAGAAGATATTAGATGTGAGAAACACACCAAAGGTGAAGGATAAAGCAACATAAAAAGATTGATATCAGTAACATATCTTGTGAGAAGCAGTACCTCACAGACAAAACATCAAAACCAAAAGCATAAACGAAAAAATGGAAAGCACCTAAAGTAAAAGCAATGAGCTTACAATCTAGCTATCAAAAGTTGAGAAGATTAGAGTAGAAGGCTCAAATAGATTTGAAGACAACTCACATTGAAGGTGAATTGAATATATATTTGAATTCATATATTTGTTGGTTGATCGAAATATTATATTTTTAAAAATGAGGATATTGAGTTTGTTATTAAAAATACTTCATGTGAGAATTGTTGACATAAACTGTTGTGAGTAAACATCCTAGAAGGATGTCAATATTAAAGCTTAGTGGGCATATACATCATAGCTTGTTATGAGAGTTGAGTCTAGTAAGCTTGAATAGCACTTGAGAGGACGTTGAAGCTTGAAGCTTGGTGGGCACAAAAAATGAACATATAAGTCAACCAAAATATTCAATCTTGATGAAATCAAAGAAAGCAAATGCTAAAGGAACTAGCACTAATATTATTGAAAGTCTATACATAGAATACAAAGAAAAAGAAAAAGAAAAAGAAAATGGAGAACCCTAAACTGAATTGATAGAGCTGAAGAAGGAAGATAAAAAATAAAAATGACTATGAGTCATCAATTTAGGTAGAGCTTAAGAAATCATCTTGCAAGGTCATTACATCCAAGAGAACACTAAAGCATTGCATATTCACCTGAGAACACAAAAGGAAAATCATTTGAGAATGTAATACATGAGATTACATTAGAGAGATGTTTGAGCAAGAATATTCTTCTGCTTGGTGACCATAGACACAAAAGGTGAGCAGAGACATTTTATTTTCCTTAAAGTGTAACGTTAAAAGTAGTTGGCACAATAGAACTTCAAAAAGGGAGCAAGAATACAGTCGTTGACAATGATACATGGAGGAAACATACCATAAAAATATTTTAAAGTTGAACTTATGTGATATATTTTATTAATTATCTCCATTCCTTTCTTTACTCTCCCAAGGATGATAAAACAATGGCCATCATCAAACAACAAAAAAAATGGAAGCCTTGATAATGTTGGAGACCATCATCGCGAGCAACTGGTAAAAAAAAATCGAAGAGGATGATGGAAAGCTCAAATTTGGACATGTTAGAGGTAATTCTAATACACACAATTACAACATCAATTATAATTTACTAGATATTAAAAGTGAGTTTTGGATCATAAAAATTTATTATGGGTATCTATATTTTCTAAAGAGAAACAAAATATTAAATAAATATTTTAGTAACTTCCAAAGCTCAGCCCTGTATCAAATTCAAAAAAAAAAAGTTTTGAATTCAGACATGCAGATATTTGGTGCATTTGAATGTTAATGAAAGTGTGGAATATCAAAAAGATACACCATATCATAATGATCAGAAGGAAGTCCTGAAAAGGACACTGCAATGGTAAAAGTCATTTGGCTCTCTTAACGGAGACCCAAGTTCAATTCACAGGAAGAGTGGCCCCTGATATACCTTGGATTTTCAACCTCTTATTAAAAAGGTCATAAGAAAAATTAAAGCGACACAAAGAGGTATTTTTATTATTATTTGATATGGAAAAAAAGTATTATTTAGACCATACAACCATACTGATAGTTAGATTTTTTATGTTTTGAAATATTTTATTAAATATGTAATACGAGGAGGGGTTGGAATTATCATATTATTTGATGTTGTAATAGTTTAGGGAGTGAGTTGTTAGATTAGGTGTGTGATTTATATTTCCTCCAAAGTATGTGTTTATGTGTAGGATGAGTCCAAGTATCATAAAGTGTGCAAGTGTCATATAATAAAGTATGTAAGTGTGTAGAAAGTCAAGAGTCACATGTATGTGAAAGATGTAAAGCCAAGAGGCATGAAAGTTTTATCTTATGTATGGAATAGGAAAGAATGCATCTCTTGATAGTGAGAAAACAATACATAAAGTATTGAAGAAATATCCAAAGATTATGGCTATGAGGACAAAGCTCCATGTATTGTATTGAAGAATATCAAGAAAAGAAGATTAACAAAGTTTGTGATATTTGATTCATCAATAATATTTGAGTTTGTTCATTGTGTTATATTATTATTGTTATATTTCATGAATTTTATATTCATTGATATTGATATTATTCTATGGTTGAGCCTTCATATATATATTTTCTATAAAATTATATTTGATCCTAAATATTAGGACCTATGATTGAATCTAGCTAAAAAGCCAACATGCATAGGAAAGTAAAAATATAGTATCCTTTAGTTTGTTCATAGCATACAAAATAATATGAGATGCAAAACCTCTCTTAAATCCTTTAAGATAGTAACATGCCTTTACAAAAAAAACATAAGAGAAGGAATTATAATAGGAAAACTTCCATAATCCCTACATATTTCTTAGATAATTGATAACAATATATTGGGCCATATAAAATTAGGGTCAATACCACCCTTAGAAATTGTTACCACATTGATAAATGGTTTGAATCCAAATTTTTATTTTAATGGTAGAGAATTAGATAAGATATTGGACTAAAATAATTTGTAGTGTGAAATGTTTAGGAAGAATATTGAAAATGAGGATGAAACAAGTGTTTTAGGTTAAAACCAAGGTTTTAATGTAAATAATTAAAATAAATCACCATTAATGATTGTAATGGCACCATATTTTCCATGTGAAGTTTAAACGTTGTGTGATGATTTGACAAGGATGAAATGAAATATGGATGAAACCATGACTTGAAGTGGCATGTGGCTACTTGTTTCTTCCCCTATTTTTTGCTTTTCCTTTTAGTCTTGTTGCCTCTCTTGGGACACCAAGGACTAAGGAGTTGTAAAGAGTTGCATTAGATTAGTTACCCACCAATAGGAAAAAATTATCAGAGTAAAGTGAGTTAACTCACTCAATTTTGCACCCAAACCACCAATGGTGGGAGGTGGATAACTTTATCCCCACCCCTAAAAGAGGGAGGTTGAGGTGGGTTGCACAACCACCACCTCGAAACTCAAATGGTTGAGATATGCTTTGTTGGTTCTATGAATGGATCCAGATATGACCTCAAGAATTAGGACTTTCATCATTTCTGGGATAGAACCAAAAAAACATGTTTAAATATCCCAATTTTATGACAAAAAAAATGCACAAGGAAATGGAGTTTGAAAAATGTTATAGTTATCCCTTAGCGGTAAACCCTAATACAAAACGATCATTTTTGAGATCAATAAAAACCTTCTTAAGTTTACTGTAAAAAGTTTATTATATTGTTAGTTTAGAAAAAAGCTCCCAATACTTGTTGGGTTGTTTCCTTGTAAATAGGGGCTTTGAGAGACATTGACGTCCATATAAGACAATGAATATTGATAGTCCATTGCCAATCCTTCTACTAATACACAGACACAGCACTAATCTTATATTGATCCTCCATGAATATAGAGCCTTGCATATCTTAGATAACAAGCTTGTTAAACGTAAAAAAATAAAAAATTTCCTACAACTTTGGCTAAGTAATCCAAAAGTAATCCAATCTCAAATTGAATATGGTCTTCATACCATAACAAAATAGACAGGGACTTGAATCTCCCAACTTTAATCTCCCAACTTTTGTTAAAAAAGTGCTTATTTGAGGACAGTGTTTTATATTTTATTTAAAATATAAAAAATTCATTCATGTAGAGGAGTTGGAGAGCAAGCGGGTAGTTGAAACTCTTCAGTTATCGAAAGGTCCAGGTTTAAATCTCTCCCCTTCCCCTCACATGTTGCGGATATGTTATATATAAAAGGTTCCTCATCAAAAAATATATATATAAAAAAAATAAATTAAAAATTTGTGTGCACGTATATCATTACCTTTATTTTAATTCAATAAGGTCACGTGGTGGCTTAACTACAATGCTTGTAGGTCGAGGGTCGAGGATGGTGTTTTTCCCAATGAAAGAGATTGGACTTGCCTTTGCACTGCCTCTCATAGTTATGCTATGGCATATAAAGGGTAAAGTTAGAAGAAGGTTCATACCTCATATACTCTTTGTTAATGGGGTAGTAAGTTTAAAGGTGTAAGTTCTTCGGTCCCATTTTGTGAGATTTCTCACTTCTATTAACATCTAGTTTGGACATGTGTGGGGGAGACTGATCTTTTTACTTTCTAACTAGTTAATATGATGATATAAGTCTATGACATGTTCCCATAATTAAAATTCTATTCACATTGATATCTATCTATCTGAAAATAACTCTATTTTTAAGGGTGACTCGCATGCTAGCTAGAATCGTCCTTAGATTGGCATGAAACCCTCTTATTATAAGACAATTTTCTCTACACATGAGGATTAAGAGCTTCCAATCTCATAGACCCTTGCCACTTAATTCTAAAACAAGCATTATGCCCGTACATATGGTCATAATTACATCATGATGGGTCAAAGAGATGATAATTTTTATTTATTTTTATCTCACTGGCAATCTCATAAAAAATATTAACTAAATAATTATTTTTCTTCAATACCGTAGTTTATAGTTAATATATCATCCTCGTGAACGGAGGGATGTAGAGAAAACTTTATTTACTGGAGAAAACGACGAACACAAAAATTGAAGTCGTTAGAGTCATTGCCAACCATGCAAATAAAATCGACAAAACAAATTTTCATGCCAACAACTTAACTTTTGTATAAATACATTTGTATCTTTCCTATCATCTATTATAAGTATAATTGATATTATTTAAAGAAATAGGTTGATTAATAATAATTTAATATTTATAAACAAATTAATTTTTTTAAATAATTATTCTCATTAATTTTATTTTTATTTAAAAAATTAAAATTTTTAAAAATTAAATATAATTGATTGTTTGTACGTCTCTTTCTTGTAGTGCTTGCTTGTCAAAGAATTGTGAGCCATTTTTATTAGCCTTATGCGCGGATTTAATTTATCGATTGCCGCCGGTCAAAGAAGTGCATCCTCGTTTCTATATAACCTGCCATAAAGGTAAAAATAATAATCTAGTGATAATAATGATAATAGGGTCGTTGAAAATGGAAGTAACGCGTTTCATTTCTACCGTGCAGATGATCATGTCTCCTTTGAAAGATGATGAAATGCAGTAACAATAAAAGTTGAAGTTCTTTATAACGTTAAACGACGTAAAGAACAAAATTTGGAATCACCCACTTGCGCTTTCAGAATGAAAGGGTTCCCTGTCGACAACTGAAAAAGAATGACCGTACTCCACAAACTTATTCACTGTTGTTGACATTCTGTCCACGCGTATTTACAGAACAACCATTTTGTCCTCTTGTCGTACCCAGTCTTTATGCCAATCATGCACTGTTCCTGATCAGTATTCGTGATCGGAAGTTCCTGAGAATCTGTTTTTTGTGCGTAACAAGAAGACCTGAGATTATAATTAAATCTTTGATCTTTTCATCTTTTTAAAGACTTCAATTCAGATTTCATAACCTCCCCTATTCAACACCATAATAATCACATCATGCTCAAATTTATACATTTAACTTACAAAACAAGTGGGATTCTCATTTAAGTACAATCAGCTTTACATACTTAAAAAAAAAAATTCAGGCTTTCAGTAAAACAATGGAAAGAGTAAGCATTCATAGGCTTTCAGTGGCGTAAAAAAATACCATCACTATAATAACAAGACAATTATTTAGAAAATGCCCCAAGTGGAGGGACATAGAAACAAATTTCCAGGTCTAACTAGAGTAGAAGGAGATTGAAAGGTCATTACTACTGATAAGAAGAATAGTTATCCCAAAAACCCCTTCAATTTTGTTTGGAGCCCTTACATGACGGCCTTACTATACGAAGAAAGGAAGCAAAGATCTTCCTTTTTATAAGCCCCCGCCTTGGCGGAAATCTGACCTTCCTGCGAGGGGAAGTGTTCGGCTCCCTCACAGCTGGGCATTCCCTCTCGCGTGGTCGTTCCTTCTCCATCAGGACCCAACAACTGATCTAAATTAGAGGGAAAAAAAAAAAATGGCAAAGAAAGGAATGGTACCACCGCCTCAACGAAGGTTACTAGTGTTTTAAAGCTTTCATCGTTGTTGGAAGGAAACTTCGCCCCGACGCCACCTTCGACATGGGATTTTTTAGGGTTTTATTTTATTTTATCAAGTTGCGAGAACATTCGCATGGCTTATCTCTACGTGACAACGCGAGTGCGTCACAAGCATGACGTCATCACGAAAAAAATAAAGAATAGCTTCATGCATTCGATGGATAGCAGGGCAGAAATACATCTAGGGGTCTCTGTCTCGAACATAGATATGAGATCATTAGGATGTTTTAAGGACTTCAAATTTAAGAAGGATTCTGTTAGGCCTTTTTAGTTTTTTTTTTAATTATTATTTTTTAATTATATTTATATATATTTTTTGGTTGAATTTTTTATTTGGTTAGTTTAATAAATTTTTACATTAGGTTGAGTAGTTTCTCATAAAACCAAAAACTATGTTTATCAATAGAAAATCTAACACATAATCACTACACACCCACTCCTTTACATACTCCTTCATACTAACTAAAATATTTTTTAACTTTTTTTATTTTTGTGTTTATAGCCTCTTAAGTAGTTTCAAACTGCCGGTGCAGAAAAATTGATTTTATCTACCTAGTGAGGTTTTAAATTTTACTTGTATTTGAGGTGAGGTTGAGGGTTTAAAACCAAGAGCGGAACATTCACTTGTAAATATAAACTTTAAGACATAAAAATAAATTCACTGCATGCGGATTTTATATAAATTTATAAATAACGATTTTGTAAGGTTTAAACTTTTAAAAATAAATTTTAAATTTATTGTAATTAAAGTGGTTGATATAGAGGATAAATAATTTAGAATTGTGCACAAATATTAATTAACATAGACAGAAGTACAACCTTACACTTTAGTTATGAATTTAATAAATCGAATTTCAGGAAGTTTATTAATCAAATAATGTCATATACCGGACATGAAGAACTAACTAACCGCGTACATCTAGAAGCAGAGTGGGACCAATTTTTTTTTGTCGGAAAAAGGTGCAATATTTTATCATCAAGGCATGAGTGGGAGTGTGGAACGTACCCTTGTGTGCCACTTACCACGTGTCAGAAGCTATTAGAAATGAAATCATGAAAAGGCAATGTTCCTCATCAAAACGTTATCATTTTACTGGTAAACGCGTCGGGTTGTGTTCTATTTCTTTGCTAAGTAATGATTGGATCACGAGAGTTTTTCCTTGATGTTTTGTTTTTGTATAATTTTTTTTGGGGTGATGATTATGTTGGTTGTTTTTTTGACCTTTTTACGACATAAATGTTTATAAATTTTTTCTTAAAAAATGTGTTTTTCTTTGTTATGATTTGGGCATTCACTCACGTTGATGTTTTATTTGTTCATCCACTTGTTTTTTTTATTTATTTTTTATTTTAATTTTATTTTTCAATTATTTATTTTTTATTTTTACTTTATTTTTCGACTATTTGTATATATCCATATGTACGTTTTTTTTTTAAATATTTTAGAAGAGAGATTATAGTAGCCACTCTATATAAGGAGGGCATGAATTCCTACTATAAGAATCTCATATGGAACTAAGTTTTTATTTTGAATTTGTTTGTAATTAGACATCTTTGAATCCTCTATTTGCCTCCATTTTGAGTTCAATATGTTACTAGCTCGCACTTCACACCCATTCAACATCAATGGTACCACTAGTAGCCCAATTAAAATCTATATAGTCTTCTAGTCCTATAATTCAGCCTCCTTGCTTCTATTTTGTAATGCAAAAAATGTTCTTAATCCTTCCAATATTCTCTTCATTCTACATGTTTTCAAATTGAGCTTATTATTGTGGTCAATCCCAATATATATGTATTTTGTTACTTTTTCCTAATAAGACCCCTAAAAAATAAAAATTTAACTAATTATTTTTCTTTTATTGGAGAAGATCATGATCTTGGTTTTCCTAGTATTAATTTATTTACCTACCTCCTTGCAAAAATTCTTTGAGGCCTTTAGATGCTGATATGGAATATTAAACTTGGATTTTCATTACCAAAAATACCTCAAATAGGCATTATTTTTCCTGTACATATGGAGGTCGAATTAATTATTCGACAATTCTACAAGGTGACTTTTTAAAAACATGCTTGTTGACCTTATTGCCATCACCAATGATATTATTTCCATCTTATATATATAGTGAATAAAAATAAATTATATATATATATGTATACATATATGTATACATACATATATGTATACATATATGTATACATATATGTATGTATACATATATGATATTATTATATATGTATATATATGCATACATATGTATGTATATATATATATATATATATATATATATATATATATATATATATATATATATATAATTTTATTTTTATTCCTCATCAATACTCCTTACCCACGTGCTACATTAGAATCCAATGCTTTTACAATAGAAGAGCAATCAATAGAATGGGTAAGAATCCCGGGTGAGCTAAGGAGTCTACATGTCAAACTCACGATCATGCTTTGGAAGATGTTGTAAATTAGGTATTCAACTAATAAGTGAATAGATGATTTCCAGTATACCAATAAGTGCTTGGTCCTAAAGACACGCTTGATCAAACTCTCAGAGCCACCGTCAGAAGGAGGAGGAATTTATGAGGACCAAAGGTCTATGGTCATGTTGCCGGCGACTTCTACAAAAACAAGAACCTACTTGGATGAAGAAGGCTATAAGGAAGATGGTCACTCAATGCATGGATTATTCATAGCAGGAGGAGTAGGAGAAGATGTCAGTGGTGAAGGAGTGATAGACTCTATGCAAAGGAGATGTAGTTGTTATTATATCCTGGGAATATAGCCTGTTGAAGTTGAGAGCAATATTTTTAGGCTGAGTGGAATGAAGGAGAAGTGTGGTGCTTCTCATGCAATGGATAAGAAATATATTGTTCTCATGATGTGAAGTATAGGTATTATTGTAAGCATCATATTTGGACCTTCTTATTGTATTGATAAGATTTCCCAAGTAGCAAGCTACAACAATCCATGGGAGTCACATCACAAATAACCTTGTCCACAAACGTAGAACCAAAAGCAAAAGATATAGTGCATGTGTGAGTGATTTGTGAGGTGGAGCTACATTCCTTCCATCCTAGAGTGTAGGAATGAGGATGTGGATCTATTGGTAGATGAAATTTATCAAAAATAAATTTCACGATTAAGTTCTTTTGCGAACAGTTGTCAATTATACAATCAATAGAATAATTGTAAGGTGAGCATGCATGACGAATAGATTGTTATGATCACATACAGATGAAGAGTGGTACATTAGGGTGACTTTGTTAAGTTTTTCCTCGAGCTCATAGTACTCTCTATATTCTCCTATAACTTCAATAGAAACCTTTTGTGGCGGTTCCTCATCATGAGGTTTTACAATGAGATTTTTTTCTTTCTAAAATATACGTATTCTTCATGACATTTCCTATTGTGTGGCACAAAAATTCTTTCTTTAAATGAAGGAGAAGGTTTTTGAGAAGAAGAGGAAGAAGAAGAAGAAGGAGAGAAAGAAGTATCTCCTCATCTTTGGCACTTGTCATTGCCGACTAGATGGCTTGGAAACTCCTAGTGTAAAGGTGTTCATTGTGGTACCCTCAATTGTACAACTAGTTTCTCCTCTACAAGTTGGGCATGATTGAATGTTGCATTCACCTCACAAATGGGATGGTACTTTAGTTACACTGAATAAATTTTCTTGTAGCTAGTTGTTAAATTTTATTATAAGGGTTAGTGTTGGATATAGGATGCCAAGGAGGATGCATAACTTCTTAAATTGATAGATGTAGTCCTGCATAGAAATTTGGCTACCTTGGCATAATCAAACCCATTTGATAGCTAGATCATCATCATAATTATAGGGATAGAATGTGGTATTTAAAGCAATGACTAATTCATCCCAAGATATGATAAGATTTTAAGCATCGTGTAGCTCAAAAATTAGGATTTTGGCAACTCTTGAAAGCTTCAAATTTTTAAAGGGCACTTTGTCCTCTTTGGATAATTGACTAAAGGAGAACCATGCCTCCATGTATAGGATCCAATTATTTAAGACTTTAGGATCCTTAGAGCCATCATAGACCTTTACTTCACATTTGGCCTTAGGATGAGTGTTTATTTTAACGTCTGGTTGGAAACGTATGATATTGAATTTTTTTTCCAAATCACTAACTATATTAGCTATAGTTACTACTTGTTATACCAAATTAGTAGTCATGGATCTTCTAGTTCTAGTCGGGGGGATATTTTATAATATTTATATAGGAGGATTTTGCTTGCATTTTGACAAAGGAGATCTTTGCTTTGTGTTTTAGGACTGTTAGGTACTATAAAATATGCATATTAAATGATCATAAAACTAAAAAAATCACTTCTAATGGATCGAACTCAAAAAACCTTTCCAACAAGTATAAATAAGGCTATACTTGAGAAAGGATAAGTGCTCCAAAATATGAAAACTCAATGATGCTCATGATAGGAAAAGGATAAGTGCAAGTTGCTTTACCCTCCAAATAAAAGAGAATACTTCGTCATAGAATATGTTGGAAATATTCCAATAAATATGATAAGGTCTAAAATTTTACAGGGCCCTTCAAGTTTCATGCTTACAAATAATCGAAATAAAAAAATTAAAGGGTGTAATATTCCAACCCACAATGCATGTGGGATAAGACCTATTCATGTGGGTTCAAGTGATAGTCAAGGATGTGCAGAATCACATGGTATATGGAGGGGAAGTAGCAGCTATATGATGAAAATTACACATAATGTAGGTAAAATAAGGTGTGGTCCACTAGAGTGATCTCCACTTGATACTTGTGATGAGAACCCATAAATTCTAAAAGTATAAGGCAGTTATCAACCTCAACCTGAATATTATGACCAAGAGTTGTGTATACCCCTAAGAGGAGGTGAGGGAGGAATGAAGAGGTAAGACCAATATTGGTGGGAAAACAATAATGTTTGGGCCCTATAAATTTGGTTTGATGCCCATCCTAGTTAAAATGATAGCCATAACAAAACAAATATCACAATGGATACTTTTATGATTCCTAAAATCATATCAATGCAACTTCCTTGATAGCTCAAACACAACTCTACAAATTCACTTGTGTCTACTCCAATGTGTAAGCCTTTTATGGTGATAGGTCATCATCTAACTTGTAAGTGTTGGGAGGTGAGGTTGCTAGAAATACCATGATGGAGGTAACGAAACCAATGTAGATGTGGCCTTGTAGATCCAAAATTCTCGTGTCCTTTTCTCCTAGGCTAGTGATCCACACCTGAAACGGGGAGGGAAAATGATGAATCTACATCTCAGATGAGAAGTGCTTTTGTTGCACTCTCTTTGGTGTTTGGTCGATTTAATGGGGTGGGGTTCACCAGAAACTCTTACTATGGCTATTTCATGCTTAGGTGAGGTAGTGTTTTGATTTGATTATTTTATCTCATTTACAACCTATGTTTGTTCAGAATGCAATTTCTACCTAGCTATATGCAATTTTATTTCAAATGAAGATAAGGCACACAAATATTATCTAAAAAGCATTATAAAATTTAACTATGATGCAAAGGTTTTGTCTATGCTATTCTATTTTCTTTTTGTATTTTGTTTTTGTGAAGAATGTAATAAATCTATGCTTTTGGGGTTTTTCAGTTTTTTGATTAACTATAGATGCTTACATATCAGAAAACATAAATTTGATAGTGAAAGAATGAATTTTGATCACTTACCAAACTCGAAAGTTTGATTTTGATGAAATTCGCTTGAATCGCATGAAACTAAATGCAAAACATGATGAAATTGGATGTATGATTTTGTCCGACAAAATTGGATGCATACGATTTTGTTCAAAACCTATAATTTCACAACAAAACACTAGATTTTGGAATTATGGGTAGGGGACTTACATAGGCCATAGTAGATCGTACTAGACATTCAAATCCCTTCGCTATTTTAGCAAACCGAAGAAAAGTAAAAAGTTGATTATTCTAATCATGAAATGTAAAATGCTAGATCTAGCAATAACAGATATTTGTAGTATAAAATTATAAAAATTAATAGTGCTATGATTTTGGTAATGTAAAATGAAATATCTAGAATGCAGATTTTACTCTGTAGGGACGCAGATATTTAAATCGTACGCTATGAATGAAATCATACGTTTATGTATGAAATTGCAATGAAAAAGCACAAAATCATACGCCACGATTTATCCAATGACTAGTTCGTAAAGTATAAGATAAAATCGTAATGCAATAGGATGAAATTGTACGCAGATTTTGTGTATATATAGTGAGAAACACGGTAGGAATTGCGAAAAATGAGATTTGAGGCATACTAAAAAAGTGATGCCATGGTTGTATGCTCCCTGGATGACGATTTGATAGCGATATCTCCTGCTGCAACTTGCAAAAAGCTCCAAAACTCCTATTTTCCAAGCACTTCTCAGAATATCATCAACCCGTAATGATTATTGTGTGTGGATATAAGGGATTAAAAATGGTTGTTTCTATTTTAAGTATCAAGTGAGTGGCCAAAAAATTAGGTTCTTAGACCAAATTAGGCTTTTGGTTTGATTTGGACGAAACCAAATGTATCTGATTTTATCGGATCATTCGATTTTGTTGGGCAATTGGCAATGCCCAGATTAGGTTCAAAATCTAGTATGGACACCTAAATTAGATGCACATATGATTTGGATAAAATCGAACGCATCCCATTTTGTTGGATACGTTTGGTTTCATCGTGATCATCTGATTTTGTTGGAGGGTGTATAATTAAGCTATTTTTTTATATTTTTTGGCATGAATATCGAGGCAAGGGTTTTTGAGCGTTATTTGCATGTTACTAGGGTAATTAATATGTTTTAGTAACATCATTAATTTATATGTGTGTCCAAATTTTGTGGCTAGAGGCCTACATGTGATTTTGGTGATGTAGGACAAGTGCTAAATATATATATTAATTGCCACTAAGTTCACATCCAAGAGTCCATCGACGAAGGGACACAACAAGTATTGCATGGAATTTCTTCATGGATCACCTCTATAAGGGTGACGATTCTTCTGTTACTACAAATATGGTCACATGGCTCTATAGGCAAGATGATGAAGATGACATAGGGTATTTCCAAGAGGATGTAGACAAGTGCTAGGGCATCAACTAGTCAACGTTAGACATTCGTCAGGGAGGTCACAATGTAATTGTGGTG
Source organism: Wollemia nobilis (assembly GCA_028583015.1). NCBI lineage: Eukaryota > Viridiplantae > Streptophyta > Pinopsida > Araucariales > Araucariaceae > Wollemia > Wollemia nobilis. The sequence continues at coordinate 26,021 of JAQPPZ010011003.1, forward strand.
TTATCATTATCTGATTCCTTCTAGTGTAGTATAGAATCTCAAGAATAAAGATTTAGAGTATATGAAATAGTCCTACCATGATCCACTAGAATAAGAGTGGTGTTCATTGAGAATTTATTGAGTATTATCTAAAACTAGGTTGTTTACCAGTTGATTCACATAAAATTCACATTGATAAGGAGACAAAAAATGTGCATCCTTTGATTAAGCTATCGTTAGTGGTACCTTTCGACCCATGGATGTCTCTTTAAATGACTTTAATCCTGTAGAGAATTTTTATTAACTCTAAATCCTTTCGTCGGACGTCCAAAATTTCATTGATAATCAATCACAATCCTCACAAAGTGATAAAGGTTGATTATGAAAATTGGCCCAACATAATTACTCTAATCAAGATAGACATTTACTTCCTTATTCAAAATTTGTACAATGATAAACAAATATTTTGCATTCATTAAGCCCAAAGTAGGCTGAAAACAATCCTAAAACAAGGGTCAAAAGGATAACTCAAACTCCAAACTGAGTAGGAGACAAATAGAGGAAGGAATTCAACCTCCTAAACAAGGGACAACAAGTTAGAGAGCAAGATCAATTGCTCTGATACCAAATTTGATATGGAATATCAAGCTTGCATTTACATTACCAAAAATGCCTTAAATAAGCATTAATTTTCCTATACAAATGGAGGCTAAATTAATATTCCAACGACTATGACCAACAACCTAACATCTAGAAGGAATTTTTAAAAAAACATGTGCTTCCCAACCTTACTTCCGCCAACCATTATTTATTATGATATTATTTTTCTTGTATATTTTGATGTTGCATATATATTTGATATTTACATATATATGGGCATCCTTGATATTTAATCTAAATCCTTTCGTTGGACATCCAAAATTTCATTGATACTCAATCACAATCCTAACAATTTGATAAAGGCTGATTATGAAAATTGGCCCAACATAATGACTCTAATCAAGATAGACATTTACTTTCTTGTTCAAAATTTGTACAATGATAAACAAATATTTTGCATTCAATAAGCCCAAAGTAGGCTGAAAATAATCCCAAAACAAGGGTCAACAGGACAACTCAAACTCCAAACTGGGTAGGAGAAAAATAGAGGAAGGAATTCAACCTCCTAAGCAAGGGACAAACAAGTTAGAGAGCAAGATCAATTGCTCTAATACTAAATTTGATATAGAATATCAAGCTTGCATTTACATTACCAAAAATGCCTTAAATAAGTATTATTTTTTCTATAAAAATGGAGGTCACATTAATAATCCAACGACCATGACCAACAACCTAGTATCTAGAAGGAAAATTTTCAAAAACATGTGCTTCCCAACCTTATTGCCACCAACCATTATTTATTATGATATTATTTTTCCTTTGTATATTTTGATGTTGCATATATTTGATATTTACATATATATAAGGGCATCCTTGTTTAACCCCTACACATTTTCTAAAGCATTTTGAAAGATCTTCTGCATTCCTAGTTTAGCTCTTCATAAAGCCTAATGACCATTGTTGTATACTTTTTTTGGTATACCTAATTCTTCCATTATACCCTGGGTTTGCTTCTAGAATTGGATTGCAACTCTCTTTCAAGTCCACAAAACAACAATAGGCTTCTTTTTTAATTTCATATTTTTTTCAATGATGTCTCAAAGTGATGATGTGGTCTATTTTTGAGTGTTTTATTCTTAAACATGCTTATCCTTTTACCCTCATTCCTTTTCCTACCCACTTGCCAATTCTACTTTCAACCATCATTCCAAACAACTTTGCAAGGAGGGATTGACCATACTTGTTCTTTAAATTAAGAGATTGTCTATATCTACTCTTGAAAAATAGGTATTATTATGGTTTGGTTCAATCACATGGAAAACCACGTTGGATAAAATTGTTGGATATCCTCTTAATGTATCATACTAAGTCCTCTAATACCCATTTTAAGTATTCTACTTATAGTCTATCCATATCATAAGCCTTACATTCTACAAGATTTGTAATACCTTCCTTGAGATCCCTTAATGTAAATAATTTTTCTTTGTTTTGATTATATGATAGGCATCTTCTTCTTGTTCATGTTCATATGTCTCTTTTACAAATTCTAGCTATTGAATTTTTCTAAGGTTTTTTCTATTTTATTTTTTTGCTACCTTTAAGAATAACTTTGGTTATTTCTTCCCTAAATAAATTAGTTCTTCTCCTCTTGTGCTCACATACTTTTATTTTATTGCTTTCAATATCAATTTGTATAAAATTTTATTTTCCTCTACTTCACTCAATTCTTTTACAGATCTCTTTGCTGCTTTTCAGTCTTTATCATACAAACATTTAGTAGAAATATTTTTTTTCTTCCTAACTTTAAACCTTTTGTATCCTTTTAATTCCTCTAGAATTAAATTTGTTAAATCACAACATTTGTTCTCTTGTTTCCTTTTCCTCCCTTTGTAAAGTATATTATACTACTTTATTAAATATTAAATTATTCTCTTGGGTTATGAGGATAATTTCCTCTATTAAAAATTGTTGATTGGCTACACATTTTCTATTTGTTGTTTTTTTTCTTGTCAAGATAGTTTTATATATACTATTTTGTATTCATATTTTATTTTCAAAAAAATCAATCTCTACTTCCTTATCTTCTCTATTTGGTTTTACAAATAAAATGACACTATTTACAATATTTATCCCATTGTATGTTTTGCATGTATACTTTCCTATTCCTTTCACCCACTCAGACCATTGCATACTATCAATCCATGTATACCACATAAGTTCAATAACTCTTCACCTAAAAGAGTAATGACCCCTTTGTTCTATGAGCATCTTATCCATTGTTGATTTTCTTCTTCTACAAGCCATAATGGATTGCTACCTCAACTCCCATAATTGCTCAACATGTTGGTTTACTTGCATGTTGTCCTTGTAATGAAATCCCCTGTTAGAATTCTTTTTTCAAATTTGAAATATGATGAGACCCTCATATAGATCCTCAAAGTCAATTCCACGTATTTTATAGGATTTATATGTGTATGGAGCAAAATAGCAATCTATGATTCTCATAGTTCTTCTCTTTTCATTATATGTGTGATCATTTTCTCTAATTGAATAGTATCATCCCAAGTTTTATTTATCAAAATAATATTCCTCCATATTCCTTCTCATTTCCTATTATTTCATTCTATACCGTAATGTTTCTATAACCTTTAAATATTGGGTTCCTACACTCATCATGTCAATGAGTTTTAATGAGAGAAATCCCATTCTTCCTTCTCAGAATGGGCCCTAACTGAGCTTTGTTCCTCCAAGGGGTAGCTCCCACCCTAGCATTTCTAGAATTTGTTGTCTTTGAGTGATAAATGCCTCTTATTTTGGAACCTTTAACTAGAGATACAAGCCTTTCATTTTTCATCCTATCCATTTTTTCATTCCTCAGTTGTCCACACTTTATCCAACTCCCTCTTCTTCTTCTTATTATTTTGGTGTCTAATTTTTTAATGATGTGTTTCATATTTTTTAACCATGCCCAAATTTGTAATGAAACAACTAATGAAATACAACAATAGTAGTAGCAATCCAATAATGCACAATAAACAAATATCCAATGATAACAATAATTTAGATCCAATTGCCAAGAAATCAAATATGTGATATAATCATAGTCCATATTCAAATCAATACAAATCCTTTTTTTTTTTTAACCACTTAGAGAGAGTAAAGTCACATACCACATGGAGAGGGTAAAGTCTCATATGCACAAATAAAAAGACACAAGATTCAAATAATAAAGAGCGATTGCAACTACCATTTAACTCTTTATTTATAGAATAAATCAACATCAAACTTAGCCCTAATGTTTGAGGGATGACTATCTAAACTTAGCACTTATCTAATAAAATAATTTACTTCTCAATGTACATGTTAGATTCATAACATGGCTCATCATAGAAAGCTTTATCCTCAAAGTTGGAAAATATTAGAATATGCTCTTAGGATGCCTTGTAGCATCTTCTTATGAAATGTCCTACAATGCTTCAAATGGGGATATCTTGAGGTAATAACAATAAGAAGTATTTTACCACCATTTAGTTGATGATATCCAATTACCTTCAATGAAGCAACAAAGGTAAGTACCCAAAATTTATTAACAATCTCCATCTGGCCATCTAATGGAGGGTGATAAGAAGAAGACATTCTAAACTTAATACCACTAAGAAGAAATAATTGCTTTCAAAATTTATCTATGGAGATAAGGTTAAAATATCTAAAAATGAACTTGATCATACCATGCAATTTAAAAATAGAATCGAGGAATACCTTGGTTGCCTTAGTTATTAAACACGGATGTCGTAATGCATAGAAATGAGCATACTTGGAAAGGTGATCCACTACCACAAAAATCACAATTTTACCCTCAAATATAGGAAGTCCCTCAATAAATCCAAGGATATTTGCTCTTACTTGGAAGTTAGCTATAGGTAAAGTTTGCAACAATTTAGAAGATTTAACCATTTTTCTTATTATATTGACATGCCTTATATTCAAAACCATAAGAGTCTTCAACATCTACTTTTAATCCTTTCCAAGAAAATATTGCTTCACCCACTAATATATTTTCAAAAATCTAGAATATCCTACTAAAGGGGTTATATATAATTCTTAGAGGACAATTGTATTTATATACAAGGACTAAGGAAGATAAATGTCATCCTTTATTTTAGGTAATTCCATCAACATATAAGAAACAAGAAGACAATGATGAGCCAACCTCCATTTCTTAAATGATTTGAGTAGTCTCTAGGTCAAAAATCCAATCCAAACAAAGTTTTCAACAACAACATTCTCATGTTTTCAAAATAAAACATCAACCACCACATTATCCTTTCCTTTCTTGTATGCAATGGCAAAATAATACCCTAAGATCTTACTCAACTATTGATTCTATTCAGGACAAGAGAGGCATTCTGATAAATGCTTAAGATTACTATGGTCGATTTTGATGATGAAGTGACACCCCAAAAAATAAGGCTTCCATTTATCTATGGCATTTAGACAACTAATATTTATTTTTCATAAATGGATCATCCTATATTCTTGCCTAAAAGTTGCTTACTTTCAAATTCCAATGGGTGTCCATCCTACATCAAAACAACTCCAATACCTATTCCAAATTCATCACACTCAATGATGAAAGGTTTCCTACAGTTAGGGGCG